>CABHPH010105037.1:0-12315 GCA_902168325.1 Peromyscus nudipes
TTTGTTTTGTTTTGTTTTGTTTTTTGAGACAGGGTTTCTCTGTGTAGTTTTGGTGCCTGCCCTGGATCTCGCTCTGTAGACCAGGCTGGCCTCGAACTCACAGAGATCTGCCTGGCTCTGCCTCCCGAGTGCTGGGGCATAAGTGTTCTTGACTTGAGAATCCAGTGTCATGGTACCAAGTTTGAGAAGTACAAAACAGTGTTTAGTGGACCAAATTAAATGTAAGGCTAATCTTTCAGCAGTAGACTAAGAGCATAAAAGTATTTTTACTGTGACCTGGGTACTAGTTTGCTTTCTGTTGACTGAAAAGCAATGTAGTGGCATGATCAGGTTTATTTGGCTTAATTCATTAATGAGGGAATGAGGGCAGGAACTCAGGCAGAGTTCATGATGCAGTGGTTAGGGTGTTGGTGCTTTCTGACTGGCTCTCTGGCTCAGCTGGTTTTCTGTACAACCCAGACCCACCTGCCTGGGAGTGGGGCTGCCTGTAGTAGTCTGGACTCTCCCACATCAGTCATCCAGATCATTTCAGACATGCTCACTGGCTAATCTGAACAAAGCAATTCTTCATGTTGATTCTGTATTTTATGCTAGACTAGGTTTGTCCAGCTGACAACAGCATAGCAGGTATAAGGTATATAATTTGTGTTATTAATAATAATACATAAAATACTACATTTCTTTTAGGGCACTGTAAATTGGTCTGTTGAGGACATTGTTAAAGGCATAAACAGCAACAACTTGGAAAGTCAACTCCAAGCTACTCAAGCTGCTCGGTAAGTCTGCAGGCTCTGGCATGCATGGCTAACCTAAGAAATGAACCCTCTTAGATGGGTGGAGGGCAGATGGGCTGAATAAAGTAAAGCCATGCAGTCCTGCTTCCATGAGAATTTAATCTTAGGTGAATTTACTTCATTTTTGTGGAAATCAGAGGACAACTTGCTGTTCTCTCCACCTGTGAGTCCTGGGGATCGAACTCAGTTGTCAGGCTTAATGGCAAGCACCTTTACCACTTAAACCATTTCACCATCCCCTCCCCCCTTTAAAAAGTGTGAAACGGGATCTCATGTAGCCTAGGCTGACCTTGAGCATACAATCCTTTTGCCTCAGTCTTGCCCATGTTTAGATTATATGTGTCAAGCACTATGTACAGGTTTTTAGACATCTTTCAAGGCACCTTGGAAATCAACTTTAACTTTTGGATTTCTTTTTGTTTCCTCTTAGGAAACTGCTTTCTAGGGAGAAACAGCCTCCTATAGACAACATCATCCGGGCTGGTTTGATCCCAAAATTTGTGTCCTTCTTGGGCAAAACTGATTGTAGTCCCATTCAGTTTGAATCTGCTTGGGCACTTACTAACATTGCTTCTGGAACATCTGAACAGACCAAGGCTGTGGTGGATGGAGGCGCTATCCCAGCATTCATTTCTCTCCTGGCATCTCCCCATGCTCACATCAGCGAGCAAGCTGTATGGGCTCTTGGAAACATTGCAGGTACTTGCACTTAAAATTCTTTGGACTGAATGTGTCCATTGTGATTAGAGAAGGACTGTGTTAAAGGGCGTAATGACTTGTGTCAAGCTTTGAGCTTGCTTTAGGCCTTTACAGAGTGGAAGAGCCATCTAGCCTGGCTGCTGCGTTAGAGCATGTCAGCAGCTGAACATGGCTGTACTAGATAAGTAGATTCATTCCTCTTGCTGTTTTATTTTTTGAAACTGGGTCTCACTGTGTACACTGGCTGTAGACCAGGCCAGCTTGGAATTGACAGAAATAGATCCTAGGATTAAAGGTGTTTGCCATCCTGCCCAGCTAATCTTGCTCTGTTTCAGGTGATGGTTCTGTTTTCCGGGACTTGGTTATCAAATACGGTGCGGTTGACCCATTGTTGGCACTTCTTGCGATTCCTGACCTGTCTTCCCTGGCAGTAAGTTAATCATATCGTAGGTGAAGTCACTTAGTGCTGGGTTCTTACTTTCCCCCAGCTACTCGAAGGTCAGCCTCTAATTATACTTTTCTTTCCCCCAGTGTGGTTACTTACGTAATCTTACCTGGACACTTTCAAACCTCTGTCGGAATAAGAATCCCGCACCCCCCTTAGATGCCGTTGAGCAGATTCTTCCTACTTTAGTTCGTCTCCTGCATCACAGTGATCCAGAAGTATTAGCAGATTCCTGCTGGGCTATTTCCTATCTGACTGACGGTCCAAATGAGCGCATTGAAATGGTGGTGAAGACGGGAGTTGTGCCCCAACTTGTGAAGCTTTTAGGAGCTGTTGAATTGCCAATTGTGGTAAGTACTGACCTTTTTGTTTATGAGCTTGAATAGTATAGGAGCATGCAGATACTGCCTATGATTTTTGCAGAAGTTTTAGAATAGAGAATTTTTAGAATTTTAGAATAGAGAATTTTTTAGCAATACTGGAAAAGAATACAGCGTAACTAATCTACATCAACTTTTTTTTCTATTTAGACTCCTGCACTAAGAGCCATAGGGAATATTGTCACTGGAACTGATGAACAGACTCAGATTGTGATAGATGCAGGAGCACTTGCAGTCTTTCCCAACCTGCTCACAAACCCCAAAACTAATATTCAGAAGGAGGCCACGTGGACAATGTCCAACATCACAGCTGGACGCCAGGACCAGATACAGCAAGTTGTGAATCATGGCTTAGTCCCATTTCTTGTTGGGGTCCTCTCTAAGGTAATGAGAGTGTAGGATTTAGTCAGATGCTGTTCATATTTATGACAACCTATATGCCTATAATCCCTGGGCGTGGGAGGATCTCTGAGTTCAAGGCCAGCCTATTCTACATTTCAAGCTTCAGGATAGCCAGGACTACTGTCTTATAAACCAACAATAACTACTAAAGAGTCTAAAAGAAGGTCAATGCCTGCTCTCTACAGCCCTTTGTTAGGTAATAGACAGCACCTCCTAATGTTGGATAGAAAGAATCAGCAAGTAGTTGAGTCAGTGTCTGTGGAACACTACTTTTTGGAGTCTTACTGTTAGGACTTCTGAACTAAAACCATTTTCTTGTTTATCAGGCAGACTTTAAGACACAGAAGGAAGCTGTGTGGGCTGTAACCAACTACACCAGTGGTGGGACTGTTGAACAGATTGTATATCTTGTTCATTGTGGCATAATACAACCTTTGATGAACCTCTTAAGTGCAAAAGATACCAAAATTATTTTGGTTATTCTTGATGCCATTTCTAATATCTTTCAGGTAAGTCCTAACAAGGCTATGTTTGCTTGAATTTGGGACTGATAGTTACTATTTAGGACTGGGGAGGGGACAGGTAAGTTTGATTACTAATAGTCCACAGAATCAGAAAGTTGTTTGTGTACAGCCTTACTTTACTAATTTACTAATGAATCCTTAGCTGGGCAGTGGTGGCACACGCCTTCAATCCCAGCACTTGGGAGGCAGAGGCAGGTGGATCTCTGAGTTTGAGGCCAGCCTGGTCTGCAGAGCTAAACAGAGAAACCCTGTCTCAAAAACAAGAAATTATTTACATTTATTCCTTTTGTGTGTGTGGGGGGGAACTGGAGTTATACATAGTTGTCAGCTACCATATGGGTGCTGGGAATCCAACCTGGGCCCTCTTCAAGAACAAATGCTCTAATCACTGAACCACTTCTGTAGCTCCCTTTAAGGATGGAGGGTATCCTTTATGACAGGGTATCCAGTAGCCTAGACTGGCTTGAACTCCCTATGTAGCAGAAGATGACCTTGAACTTCTTTCTGATCCTACTGTCTCCACCTTAGATGTTCTTTTTTTTAAGATTTATTTATTATGTATACAGTGTTCTGCCTGCATGTATGTCTGCAGGCCAGAAGAGGGCACCAGATCTCATTACAGATGGTTGTGAGCCACCATATGGGTGCTGGGAATTGAACTCAGGACCTCTGGAAGAGCAGTCAGTGCTCTTAACCTCTGAGCCATCTCTCCAGCCCTTAGATGTTCTTTACACACTTTTTGTTTGTTTGTTTCCAGACAGGGTTTCTCTGTGTAGCTTTGGAGCCTGTCCCAGATCTAACTCTGTAGACCAGGCTGGTCTCGAACTCACAGAGATCCACCTGTCTCTGCCTCTCAGAGTGCTGGGATTAAAAGCACCAAGTGGAATCTTACTTTACATAATTTATGACTAATTCTTTTTTGTTTTTAGTTTTTTTTTTTTTTTATCTGTATGAAGTTTTGCCTGCATGTGTGTAAGTGTGCCATGTGCATGCACGCTTGATATTTGAGGAGTTTAAGAGAGGCCATTGGACCCCTGGGACTAGAGTTAGACAGTTGTGAACTGCAGTGTGGGGGCTGGGAACTGAACCCAGGTCCTCTGCAAGAACAAGTGCTCTGAAGTGCTGAGCTATTTCTAAGACATCTACCTGGCTCTAACTCCCAGTCACTGGGATTGAAAGAGAGCATCCTTGTGCCTGGTTGCTTTTTAAAGAAACTGTTATTTTGTACTTCCATTGTGCAGTTTCTGAGTGTGATGAACTTTGTGGATAAGAACAGCATGTTTCAGTGTCACAGAGTTGGCCATCTTTTGTCTACTTCTCCACCTTTACCACTCAGATGGTCTGAGGTAGTGCTTTCAATCCGGTTCCTGTCACACACCTGTGAACTGGAAAGTAGTGCTGCTTTGAAGTTGCCCTGGGAGACCGAGGCAAGGAGGAGTTTGAGGCCAGACTGGGCTGCAGTGATCCTAAAAGCTACATAGTGAAACATTGTCTCAAAAAACAAAATAGCCAGGCGTGGTGCGGGAGAGGCAGAGGCCGGCAGATCTCTGAGTTTGAGACCAACCTGGTCCACATGGCAAATTCCAGGCCGGCCCCAGCTACAGAGACCCTGTCTCAGAAACCAAAACCAGACAAAAACAGCTCAAAATAAATATACAAAACAACTAAAACACCTCATTGGAGCCGGCTGGAATTTATGTCTGAGAGATACCCTTGTGGATGTTTTTATTCAAATAGATGAGGGTTAGGATAGTAACCTTGAATTGTGTTTTGTTTTAAGGCTGCTGAGAAACTAGGTGAGACAGAGAAACTCAGTATAATGATTGAAGAGTGTGGAGGCTTGGACAAAATTGAAGCATTACAGAGCCATGAAAATGAGTCTGTGTACAAGGCCTCATTAAACTTGATTGAGAAGTACTTCTCAGTGGAGGTGAGTAATGGCCGTCCGTGTTAACTTGGAAAGTATACAGGAATTCACAGGCATCCCCAGGCCCATTAGATTTCAGTCTTTGTGTATGGTTCTTACATGACCCGGTACCTAACACAGAACAGTCAGTGCAGCCAGGACTTGCTCTGTGTGTGTGTGTTTGCTCCTCAGGTGTTAGCTTTGATGGTGTATGGCCAGCCTAGGACACCTCCAACATCCTGAGACTGAAAGTTTATGGTGTCATTGTGAGGGTTATGGAGAAGTGGGCCAACCCCAGGGCCTTACTCTGCTTGATAGGTCTCCTATGGTACAGTTTGGGTAGACTGACAGTTGTCTGTTTTTGTTGATATTCAGAACCTTCTCCCAGGCACTAAAGAGTCAGCTAAGCTTTTCACCAGCCCTCTTTTTCTCCTCCTTGCAAAGTCTTAGAAGTGCAGGTTTTGTATACTGCTAAAGATGCACCATGTTTACAGTTATATCTTGTTTTACTATTTCCAGGAGGAGGAAGATCAGAATGTGGTACCAGATACTACCTCTGAAGGCTTTGCCTTCCAAGTTCAGGATGGGGCTCCCGGGACCTTTAACTTCTAATGTCCAGCTGAGGCACAAAGTTGCTAGCTATGTGCTGTGTTCTTGATAAATTTGTCTTACTGTTTCTCTACTAAGAACTCTTTTTAAATGTGGTTTGTTATTGTAGCACTTTTACAAAGAAACTATACTTGAACAGTTGTGAACTGTACATACTATATAAAACTGTCCTGAGTTTCTTATTTCTATGTGGAATTTCGTATCCTGCAGTGTCCTGTAAATAAAGATTAGGTTCCAGTCTTCTTTACTCTGTGCTTTGCTGTTTTCTTACTTTAGGCCATTACTGTTGGAAATGAAGGGTGACCTAAGTTATCTGCAGTGGCTGAACAGAGGTGGCCCTGCTTGCAAACACTTTGATGTAAGGTTGTTGTCACCAAGGATGTGGAGTGGGCACTTCAGACTCTGGGCTGGCTGGAACAGCCTTCCTATCCCCCACAGGACTGGCAGCCAGTGCCACCTGTCTCTGCCTAGAGGAGTTCTGATTAAAGCCTAAATTCAGTGACAGATCTTCTGATTCAAGTGGAATTTACTCCTCTCATCTTGAGCCTGGCTGCAAATTCACCCCTGGGCAAGTTAACTGGCGTACTATGTGATAGAGTTTGTGATTAGGAAAAAGTTGGTGGTGGGTGGCGGGTCGCTTGACCCAAAGGTGTGTTTAAGCTGTTAATTTAGGCTGTTCTTTTGGGGGAGAGTCCCCGCAGCGATGGCCAGTCAGTCACAGGGCGTCCAGCAGCCGCTGCAGGCCGAGAAGCAGGCGGCCAAGAAGGTGTCTGCGGTTCAAAAGCGAAAGAATCGGAGGCTAAAGCAGGCCAAAGAAGGAGTTCAAGGCCAAGGAAGCTGTAGCACTGGGATCCCATGGCAGTTGTAGCAGTGAGGTGGAGAGGGAGACCCAGGAGAAGATGACTGTCCTCCAGAACTACTTCCAGCAGAGCAGGGATGAAGTCCTGGATAACCTCTTGGCCTTTGTGTGTGACATCCAGCCAGAAATCCATGAACACTAGCACATAAACGGATGGGAGGTGGAAGCACCTGCCTTGTGGGTTGGCGTGGGAGATGCCCGAACAGAGCAGGAAAACCTCCGAGTTCTGTTCCGGAAGGCTCTGTAGACCAGGCTGGTCTGGAACTAAGAGATCCGCCTGGCTCTGCCTCCCAAGTGCTGGGATTAAAGGCGTGCTCCACCACTGCCCGGTAATCCCTTCACTTTTTAAGAGTATTAAATCTAGCTTTTTTTACATCTTAGTAAGTACCTGAAGTTTTATCTTTTTACCTTGTGTGTCTTTAAGGAGTATATGTTCCCTGTGTGTTTGTGCTAGCAGTAGGTATCACTGTTGATTTTTCTGTTATCAGTCTAGTGGGACAAAAAAACCAAAACAATTCTTTGAAGAAAGAAAGGGAATAAATTGTTTCCTTCCACTTTCTTAAAGGGTCAGGGGCATTATCTATGAAAATGTAGTATACAGTATTTGTAACTTCTGTGAAGCAGCAGCCACCCTTAACAGTAGTCCATTCTGGCTAATTTAGGACAGAAAATATGCTTGTTCAGGCTGCTATTAATGTATCTTAACCCAAATTACTAGATACTAGGACTCAAGAATGTGTTCAATGTTATTTGGTGTGCTTGTAATCATTTAAAAGTAAAACTTTGTCTTGCCTTTCAAAAAAAAAAAGTTTGTCTTTCAGGAGCCTGCACAGTATGGGTTACTGACCGCTACTCTAAGCACAAGTATGGTCCTCTTGGACAAGAGAAGGAGACGAAACCAGTGTTAAATTTCAAGTCCTTTGCAGAAGACAGTGTGTGTGCCTTACTGTATTTATGAACTTAGTCCATTTCTTAAAAATACTATATTCTGAGCCGAGTGGTAGTGGCGCACACCTCTAATCCCAGCACTCGGGAGGCAGAGGCAGGCCTCTGTGAGTTCCAGGACAGCCTGGGCTACAGAGTGAGTTCCAGGACAGCCAATGCTACACAGAGAAACCCTGTCTTGAAAAACCAAAACAAAAAACAAAAACAAACTATGTTCTGTGTATTGGTGTTTTGCCTTCATGTATGCTGACCTCTGGTGCCACCTGAGGCCAGAAGTGGGAGTCAGATCCTCTGGGACTGGAGTCAGAGTTGTAAGCCACCATTTAAAGGCTAGAACTCAAACCCAGGTCCCTGGAAGAGCAGCCAGTGCTGAACCAGTGCTCAAAGCTCCCCATCTTTGTGTGTGGTCAGATGGTTATTTTACAGAAGTTCTTTTCTCTGAGTTTCCAGCTTTCCAACTGAAGTCTTAAGTCTTGGTGGCAAGCACCTGTACTCACTGACCCGTCTTGTAGCCCTTAATGTGTCTTTGAAGTACTATAATCAGTTTCTGTTTATTTGAATAGTGGACCATGAAGAGCAGGTGCGCCATAGACTTTGCATTTGGCAGGTTACAGGGTTTAAAGTCCTTTCCTTCCATGGTAGTGTGGGTACAGAACTGGAGAACACAGGCTAACGTTTGTCTGAAGCACTCTACAGACAAGTGTCTAACAGGGAACAATAAGCCCTGGTGCTTAAGCCAAGGGCACTTTGCTTGGATCCCTGAGTCACTAAGCCTTTCCTGGGCAGAGACCTGGGGGTGGGGCAGGGGATGAAACAAAACTGAAGACTGCTTTCAAACCTCCGCCTGCCCCTCTCCTTTCCCTTGTCTCCACTTCTAGAATACTGGGTCTGGAAATCCTCACTTAGGGAAAATAATGTACAAGTAAGTCTTGACTCTAGGTTTTTGCTTTAAGCTTAATGGCTTCAGAGGGGGTGAATGTAGCAGCCATGTTGAAAGTGTGAGGTCTGGGTGTGTTACAGGTGTGACTCCACAGGGAAGTAATGAATACCTAAGAAACATTGCTTTGTATAAGATTAAGTTAATTTTTTTTTATTTATGTATTTTTTTAGGTGAGTGTTCTGTCTGCATGTATGCCTACATGCCAGAAGAGGGCATCAGATCCCATTATAGATGGTTGTGAGCCACCATGCGGTTGCTGGGAATTCAGGTCCTCTGGAAGAGCAGCCAGTGTTCTTAACCGCTGAGCCATCTCTCCAGACCAGATTAAATTCTTACCAGGGACTTTCCTCAGATGTCCACAGAAGCATGTTGTTTATAACGTCTCTGTGGGTCAAATTCTGTATGTTAGAATGGCTTTTCATACCCACTGAGTTTCATACCCACAGAAGCTCTCACAGCCCCTACCTTCTCTCAGTTAGGGTCTAAATCACTACAGGTTTACTGCTGTATCATAATTGGCTGTCGGCTACCAATCCTGTTTTTGTCTATCGTTCAAATGCCCGGTGCTACAGAGCCCAGAAGGGACTGCCAGGTATGGGAATTAACCTGGGTCCTCTGCAAGAACAGAAGTGTTCTCAACCACAGAGCCATTTTCCCAACCCTGGTTTCTTGCAAATCTGGTTATTTTTGAGACAGGGTCTCTCTATGTAGTCCTGACTGGTCTTGAAGTCACAGAGATCATCCCACCTCTGCCTTCCAAGAGTTGAAATTAAAGGTATGCACCACCACCACGTCTGGCCTTTCTTGTAAATCTTTATTTTTTTAAAAATTTTCAAGCTTTATTTTTATTTTATGTGTGAGTGTTTTGCCAGTCTGTGCACCATATGCATGCAGTGCCTTTGGAGGCCAGAAGAGGGGATCCCCTGTGACTGGAGTTATATTTACCAACTGCTGTGTGGGTGCTGGGAATTGAACTGAGGTCCTCCAGAAGAGAAGCCAGTGTTCTTAGCCAAAGAGCCATCTCTCCATCCCTGTAAATAGTAGTTTTTAAATAAAAAGGATATTGCTTCCAGCACTTGGGAGGCAGAAACAAGTGGATTTCTCAGTTCCAGGACTGCCAGAGTTACATGGTGAGACCCGGTCTCAAAACAAACATGCCACGCTGGGCGCGGGGATGTAGCTCATTGACTAGCATGAGTGAAGCCAGCCCTGGGTTTGATTACCAGTACCATGTAAACTGGGCATGGTGGTTGTTCAAGTGTGTTTTCTGTGACCAAAGCAATTTGGGGAGGAAAGGGTTTATTAAGTTTATAGGTTACAGGGAAGCCAGGTCAGGGACCTGGAGACAACCTGAAGTAGAGGAACACTGATAACTGGCTTGTTCTCTCTGGCTTGCTCAACAGTCCTCACACGGGACTGCAGTAGGCTGGGCCACCTGTGACAATTAGCCATCAAGAGAATGTCCCAGACATAATCTGATGGAGGCGGCTGCTCAGTTGAGGTCTCCTCAGCTGTGGCTGGCTGACTATGACCGTGGTGCACTGTGACCCTCCTCGGGATTGGAGGCAGGAGGACCAAGGAAGGGTCTGTGGTCATCCTCCGATATGTAACAAGCTGTCAGCCTTGTCTCAAAGTTTTTTGATTTTTGTTTTTTTCAATTTAGCTTTTCACTTCTTAGCTTTTTTTTTTTTTTTTTTAAAGCTTCCCAGAACCAAGTAAATCAAAACCAAACTGTTCACTGAGATGGTATTAGGTTCCTTCCCATTCCACCAAGCTCTTGGGTTTTGTTTATATAAAGCCTGGAAACCTAGTGGTCTGGAGGACCCAAGTTCAGAGGCACTAGGGGCTGTAGCTGGCTCTTCCCCTCCCTCCGCCCTTGCAGGAGTTTGCCCAAAGCCAGCTGGCTGATTTTGGGAAGCCTTTGGATCATGTCGTTAGTGGGGCCTTCTTTCGAAAGGGGCCTTCTTTTGGGCTGTTGACCTAATTTGTGATGAACAAGAACCTGGCCAAATCATGTCATCCTCCCTCCCAGTATCCCCCGTGTCAGTGAAAAGTGTTCTAACAAAATCAAGGGTTAAACAACTTTTATAACCTCAGCTCATAAAAATGATAAAAACCACCCAGGCTATCAAGTAGGGTGTTGGGAGGGCAGTTCAATTCTGAGCATTTGTGTGGTAAATGACATGCTTTTGGCATAGTTTGAAAGCATAATTCTAATGTCTGCAAACCCCAGTTCCTCCTAATTATTTGGGACAATTTCCTAACACTTTGTATAAGTTGTATGCACCAAGCCCTCTGAGCTGATGAGATCATACATTGCTCCCAGGTCTCAGTTCAGGGCATCAGCCCCGAACACTGTGGTGTTGTGGGATGGATTGGTATATGGCAGCCATGTCTGCCTAAGTTCACGTTCTTCAGTGGAATACAACTCTCATGAGGAAAGTACTGCTACCAATGACCATTTTAAAAAAAAAAAAAAATCAGCCAGGTGTGGGAGTTTTCAATCCCAGTGCTTGGGAGACAGTTGGAGGCCAGCCTGGTCTACAGAAACAGTTCCAGAACAGCCAGGGCTATGCAGAAGAGAAATCCTGTCTCAAAAACAACAACAAACAAACAAAACCAAACAAAAAAAATCAAGAAACTCAGTAGCTCAGTGGTAAGGGACTTGCCTAGTATTCTGGAGACCTTAAATTTGACTCCCTTGGAGCACACTAACACACCAGGTTGTATGCTCAATAGAATTTTACCCAAATGGTGAATGTTATTGGCTTTTGGTGCTTTCCTCCTGACCACTCAATCCCCACCCCGAAGTGCTGGGATTATAAATATGTGGCCACCATGCCTGGTTCAACACAGACAGCTTCCTTAACTGAATTGTTGGAAGCTACCAGTTTGAGCACTGTGGACACTTTCCCCAGGCTCTGAATCAATTAGGGATCACAGCGGGGGCCAGGGGAACCACCTCAACTTTGGCTTAGTGCCATAACATGGGGCCAGTGGCAATTTAAGGAAACCTGAGCACTGGTCACCAAAGTTACTGACAAAGTGGCCGTACTCCCAGGGTGGAAGGCCCAGCACCCCAATGGCTGGCTTTGCAGCTTCCCCAGGTGAGCTCAGTGTTGTCTTCTTGTAACCACTGTTAAGTCCTATTTTAACCCCGCTGGACAGAATAATCCGAGTTTTTCCTTACCTAACTCCTTACTGGCCATTAGAACAGTTGCTTGAGATACCAAAGTCCAATTTGGCAATGGTTTGCCTGGGAGCTTCTTGGCTCTGATCTCTTTGCTTGCTGGCTATGATGGAAGCAGTTTTCTCTGCTACACAACCCCTTCCCTTGCCATCCAGCATCCCTACCGTAGGCCCCAAACCGCGAGCCAAAGCAAACCCTTTATAACTTAAATCACCTCAGTTGCTTTGTCAGAGGGACAGCTGACGTTCATTCCAAAAGCTTGATGAAACGCTGAAGCTCTGAGCTGCCTTTGTCTCCCTAGAAAGAGGAGGTGTAGGGACTGGCTTCAGGTTCAGCACCCCACCCACGGCCCCCACCCCACGTGCAGGTTACAGCAGGTGGGAAGGTCACTGGGGAAAGCATCTGGTTCCTCATCCTCCGCTGACAGCCAGGTCCCTCAGAGGCAGCTGCACCCTTCCTCAGAGTTACTGAGCCCCACTGCCTGGGAGGAAGATTCCTAACTATGAGTTGCAGAATCAGCCTGGACCAGGAGCTATCTCTCTCCTGAGGAGGTGCCTGCTTTCCTGGCCCTGCTCTTGGCCTTCACCCCGTTCTGCTGTAGTAATCATACTGAGGGAATTTG
>CABHPH010105039.1:1142-13727 GCA_902168325.1 Peromyscus nudipes
GTTCCAGGACAGCCAGAGCTACACAGAGAAACCCTGTTTTGAAAAAACAAAACAAAAACACCAAAACAAGTGGCTGGCTAGGTGGCTCTGCAGTGAAAAGCACTTGCTGCTCTTTCAGAGGACATGGGTCTGGTCCCATGGTGGCTCACAACCCTCTTCTGGCCTCCACAGGCACTGCATATGTGTAGTATAGATACAGACAAGCAGGTACAACTGGTACCCAAATATTATAAATAAATAAATAAATAAATAAATAAATAAATAAATAAATAAATAAATAAATAAATAAATTAAAAAAAAAAACATTCCTCAGCAGGGCATAGTGGTGCATGCCTTTAAACCCAGCACTTGGGAGGCAGAGGCAAGAGGATCAAGGTTAGCCTGGTCTACACAGGAGAGCCAGGACTACAAAATGTCTTGGCAGGGAGTCGGGGACAACAAAACCTCAGAATAGCACAAGTGGGCCAGACCCCTTGAAGACGTTCCTTTCCTTTCCTGGGCCTCAATTTCCCTATTGATAAATGGATTTACTGAATTCAACAGCTCTGAAGTTTTTTTCAGCTTCGGAACAGTCCTGACTCTTTACAGGAAGTCCATGTAGCAACCTGAGTCTACCTTCACTTTCCTCTGGAGTCTTCCTGATCTGTCCAATCTGTGCCCAACCCTGAGGCACAGACTTACTTAAAACATGATGAGACTTTTGTATGTGTTATTTTTATCTATAACTTGATTACAGTTTTCAAGCATGGACTCTGTAGTTGACAGTGCCCTGTCGGAATCCCACCAAGCAGAGGCAATAGCCTAGGCTGACTTCTGCTTCAAGCTACTCCTGCCCCTGGCTCTGCAGAAGTTAGAACTTGCCCATGACCCTCCCCCTAAGCGCAACAGGAGGGATGGAACCTGGGTCCCCGATGTAAAGAAGCTTCTGGGGTTATAGGGAAAGTACTAATTGAACCGCTGAGAGCTGACTGGCACCCATGATCTGCTTAATTATGGGGAGAGCTGGACAGATGCAGAGCGGGTAAGAAAGGATTTCCTAAGGCAACAGGTCCGCAGGACTAATCAATCCATGGGACTACAGGAAGCTCCCTCACGCTCCACTCCGGCTCCACACAACAAGCATCAACCCTGGGGAAGAAGCTGGAGAAAGCAGAGCTGTAGAGTTGTGGGAAAAGGGATGGCGTCCATGCCACGCCCCCACCCCAAATTTAAACATGAGAATGATCTGCCCTCTGGTGGCCAAAGGGAGCTACACTGTCGATCCTGTGCTAGAGGTCACTTTTAGGACCAAGGTCTGAAGAGCAGGGAGGAAAAAGGAAACATTGAAGGGTAAAGGCAGACACATTCAGGGGGCTCCTACTAACCTTAAATAGACTCTGCCTCCTCAAGATTCTACTCAAACCCTGACCTTCCCCTTGATCAATTCCCTTCCTCTCCTCCTCTCACAAGGCTGCCAAACCAGTCGACCCAGCCTCTGGAGAAGCCAGAATAACCTTCAAGTCCAATTCCAGAGACATCTGTATTCATCGAGAACACTGTCCTCAACTCCCCAGAGGGCTTAAGTCAGGGTCACTTTGTGAGCCAATGACCTATGTGGTCACACACATCCCTGTACTCAGAAGAGTTTTGGGCTTGATTTAATGTAAAGCTGTTATTGTTTGTTTGTTTTTTGTTTTGTTTTTTCAAGACAGGGTTTCTGTGTAGTCCTGGATATCCTGGAACTCACTCTGTAGATCACACTGGCCTCGAACTCACAGAGATCTGCCTGCTTCTGCTTCCTTAGTGCTGCGACTAAAGGTGTGCGCCACCACTGCCTGGCACAGCTGTCATTCTTATGAAAACAATTTAAGCTAAGAAGGCTCCTGCTTGTTTTTGTTTTGTTTGTGTGTGTAGTATATGGATGCATTTGTATGGTTATGCTCATGTGCAGGAGAGTGCACTTGAACACACGCCAGAGACAAATCAGCCAAAGTTCAATGTCTTTCCCCAGTCCCTCTCCATCTTGGTTTTTGTTGTTGTTTATAATTATTGATTTGTGTGTGTCCATGTGTAGGTGCATATCCCATGGAGTGCACGTGGAGGTCAGAGGACAACTTGTGGGAGTTGGCTCTCCCTTCCACTGGAGTGGGAACTCAAGTCTTCTGGCCCGAAGACAAGTGTCTTATCCGCTAAACCATCTCATCAGTTTTCCAACTTCATTTTGTTGCTGTTGTTTTTGTTTTTGAGACAGCATCTTACTATGCAGCCCTGGCTGTCCTGGAACTCACTATATAGTCCACAGGTTGGCCTCGAACTTACAACAAGTTGCCTGCTTTATAAGTACTTGGATGCTTGGATTGAAGGCTATGTCTAGACTAACCATATCAGTTTTTCTTCCTTTCTTTTTTGAAAAAAAGATTTGTATATGAGTATTTTGCCTGCATGTCTACATGTATATCTGTCCACTACGCGCATGCTTGGTACCCTCAGAGATCAGAAGAGGGTGTCAGATCTCCTGGAACTGATGCTATAGATGTCATGTTATAGATGGGTTATGAATCACTGTGTAGATGCTGGGAACTGAATTCAGTTCCTCTGCAAAAAGCAGCCAGTGCTCTTAACTACTGAGCAGTCTCTCCAGTCCCTTGCTGTTGTTCTGTTTGTTTGCTTGTTTGTTTGTGTTCTTGCTTTGAGAGAGTCTCTCTGTGTAGTCCTGGCTGTCCTAGAACTCATTATATAGACCAGGGTGGCCTTGAACTCACAGATATCCTCCTGCCTCTACCTCGTTAATTGGAACCGGGGTTCAAATCTGCTAGGTTGGCTGGCCAACAGTTCTAGGGACCTGTCTGACACAACATCCTGGTGCTAAGGTTACAGATGTGCTACCACACCAACTAGGGATCTCAACTCAGGTCCTCATGCTTGCATGGCAAACATTTGACTAAGTTATCATCTCCCCAGTACCAAACCACTCATTTTCACTCTACACTCTGCCCCCACAGATTACGTAGGTGGTCCTGGCTCTGAGAGAAACTTTTGTCCTGCATGCCAGAGTTGGCTTAATCTGGCCTCAAATTGTCTGAATAATACCCACTCTTAATAAGTATCCCTGGTAGAGAGGTCTGCTGTGGGATAATCTTTTTGTACACTGTGAAGAGGTGTCTTTATCAAGCACCTTCTGATTAGTTTAATAAAGAGCTGAATGGCCAAAAACTAGGCAAGAGAGAATAGGCAGGACTCCCAGGCATGGAGAAGAACTCGGAGGGTTAGAATCCAGGCACAAGAGAGATGCCAACAAGACCCTGAAGTAGTTGGACATACAGAATGAAAGAGAGGTAAAAAGCCACATGGTAGAATGGAGATTAATTAAAAAAACCGGTTAATTTATGTTGGGAACAAGCCTAAGCTAAAATGGCCAAGCTTTCATAATTAATAATAAGTCTCAGTGTCATTACTGGGGAGCTGGTGGTCCCACAAAGCAAAGTCCAACTACATTTGGCACCCAACATGGGGCCACATATATCCACACAGAGCCTGAAAAGGCTGAAAAAAAAAAAAAAGGTCTGAACATGGAGTCGGATGTGGCTTCCTGGTGGCCACAGTCTCGTGAGTAGGCTTAATGCTAGCAGTGTACAGAGGCATGGCTCCTTTAAAAGGCTCTGTAGTGCTCAAGTGCAGAACACTTGAGCAGCCTCATTAGGTAAAAATGCCTGCAGCATCTGTACACAACAACTTTCTAGAGCTGGGATGGTTGGGTGAGGCTGGGATGGTTAGGCGCAGTTGGGACATTTAGTCTCAGCTCTCACAGCTGCCTGTGGACCCAAAGGCGGCAGAGCCAGCCTCCAGCACCATGTGCTAAGCCAGTTTAAGATTTGACTCACATGGTCAGAGGAAGCTGCAGGCTCACAGAGAGCCAGGTCTAGGCTGAAAAAGCCTCTAAATAGTTACAGTATGCTTAAAGGTATGCTTAGATGCTGAAGAAAAAGAAAATGGATATAGATAGACAGTCATAAAAATAGTTTAAAAATAATAAAATCTTTTTAAAAAAGAGTAAAGTAATATAAAAAGAATAAGCAACATAAGGATGGGAAATAAATAGGGTAACAACAGTGCTTTGTTGACTTTGAATTTTTAAAATGCTGATGAGCAAAGGACAAATGCTGCAGAGACAATGGATTATAATAAAATAAAAACTGCGAAATTAAACCAGCCTATATATTTTAAGGATTTCTTAACTTTAAAATGGAAGTCAGAAAATGTGTTGCGATGGGAGAGAAGTTATGCCTTCATTTCCATGGGAAACAAAAAGCTATGGATTCCTTCAAAATCAATAAAAACCAAATTTAATCAGGGGTTGGGGAGAGGAGACCACCTGAAAATCTTGGCTTCAGACATGAAGAAACCAAGAAAGACTACAGGGCAGGTGACATACATGCTGATCCCTCTACTTTGGGAACAGCTCTGAGACTGGACGAGACATGATAAATTTTGTTGGGCTGGGCGATGGTGGCATATGCCTTTAATCCCAGCACCTGGCAGGTGAACCTCTGTGAGTTCAAGGCCAGCCTGGTCTACAAAGTGAGTTCCAGAACAGGCTCCAATCTACACAGAGAAGCCCCATCTCGAAATGCCGTCCCCCCCACCCTCCCACTCCCCCACCCCGCCCCACCCCCCCCCTCCTTCATCATCACCTCCAAAAAAAAAAAAAAAGTAGAAAAGAAAAAAAGAATCTTGTTGGTACAGAGTCCTCACGACCTATTATTACATGCCATCCTTTCATATGACATGGATGGAGATTTATATTATGGTTTGGTTATGCAGTCCAAATGGACTTAGAAAGTTGACAGATGCTTTTACCTGCTCAAACAGAGCAGAGAATCATCATTAGCTGATTTGTACACACTGTATATTTCATGCTTGTGTTAATGCAGTGTACCGGCTGGTTTTGTGTGTCAATTTGACACAAACTAGAGTCATCAAAGAGGAAGGAGCCTCAGTTGAGGAAATGCCTCCATGAGATCCAGCTGTAAGGCATTTTCTCAATTAGTGATCAATGGAGGAGGAATCAGCCCATGGTGAGGAGTGCCATCCCTGGGCTGCTGGTCCTGGGTTCTATAAGAAGGTAGGCTGAGTGAGCCATGGGAAGCAAGCCAATAAGCAGCTCCCCTCCATACCCTCTGCATCAGTTCCTGCCTCCAAGATCCTTCCCTGTTTGGGTTCCTTGTTGGAGCCTACTGGGTTTCCTAGTGGCTGTACCCAGCAGGACTGCATAAGAAGTTGATTGGACCACAGGCTTGGGTACCAGGTGACTTGTAACTAGCAAGGGGAAATCTTTTGCTCCACCCCTTGGCATTGTTATAAATAGACCTTTGGAATAAAGTTCTGGGCCGGTGGATAAGGATCCAGACCCACCCGAGTCTATCCTGTGTTTTCTCTCTGTTTCTCTCTCTCTCTCTCTCTCTCTCTCTCTCTCTCTCTCTCTCTCTCTCTCTCTCTATCTCTCTCGCTTTATTTCGAACTAAGCCTCTTATCCCTCATCCCTCAAGAGTTCCTGGGGTAAATAAGTGTGGGGGTTGGTCCTCTACAGTTCCTGTCCTGACTTCCATCAGTAATGAACAGCAATGATGAAGAGTAAGCCAAATAAACCCTTTCTTCCTCAACTTGCTATGGTGTTTCGTCATAGCAAAAGAAACCCAGACTAAGACAAATTGGTACCATTAGCAGGGTATTGTTGTGACAGACCTGACCAAGTATTGGGGAGGATTGAGGAAGGACTTCGGAATTTTGGGCTAGAAAAACCATTGAGTGTTGAGACATCAATGCTCTGGGAACTTGGAAGGTAAGAATATTGAGAGAAGAGCAGAGGATGGAGGCCTGGTTTGGAAAGTTTCCGAGGGAAATTTAAAGACTCTATCAGGGCTTTTGTTATTTTGAATTACGATGCTGTGGTTCTGGTTAGCTGGGGCTGAAGAATCAGCTATGATTAACAAGATACCAGAACTCTTAAAGTGTAGATGGAAGTCTCTGTCCCACCTAGTCCTGCAGCCGTTCAATCCCAAATAAACACACAGAGGCTTATATTCATTATGAACTGTTTGGCATATTGCTCAGGTTTATAACTAGCTCTTACACTTCAATTAACCCATAATTCTTGTCTATGTTCAGCCACGTGGCTTGGTATTTTTTTCAGGTCAACATTCTCATCTTACTTCCTCTGCATCTGACTAGTGACTCTATCTCTGCCTTTCCTCTTCTCAGCCTACTCCTAGTCTGGTTAACCTACCTACACTTCCTGCCTGGCTACTGGCCAATCAGCATTTTATTAAACCAATAGGAGTGACAAATCTTTACAGTGTACAAGAGCATTATCACACAGCATTAAAGGAAAATTTTGCTTTGCTTGGGTACTCGATGTTGGTTGGTTAGCGCTAAGAAATTAGAGGTGATTAAGAAGAGACCAGCAGCACTGAGGTGAGATCTTCTGAGAAGTGTTTCCTGAGAGCACAGAGAAGCTATGTTCTGGAGGTGGCCAAGGTTGTTCATTGTGCTGGCAGCTGGACTTGGTAATGTATAAGAGTCACCCAGGTGGTACTGGTTTTGAAGGCATGAAGGGGTCATGGAGAGCAGCTGAAGTTTGGCACTGTGAGAGGCCAGGAAAGGCCATTGGTGAAGGTGCAGCCTCAGTGGCAGTTGAAGGCCCAGGACCGAAGGGGTCATGAAGAGAAGTTGAGGCTTGGCACCATGAGGAGAGCCTATGAGAGGCTACTGATGAAAGTGCAGCCCAGTTGCAGCAAGGGACCCCAGCATTTGGGGACGCCAGTACCATGGAATGACCACCAAGAACAGCAGCAGCAGCGGTGGTGGAGCGTGGAATAGAGCCAGCCTGAGCCTAGAAGACAAGTTGTGTGTTCTGCAGAGGGCAGAGCTGGAGAAGTGATCCAAGACCTTTGCAGGAGTCCACAAGATCATGAATGGATCCCAGACATTGGACAGTTGAATTTGGTTTTAATTTGACTGTGACTGTGCCCTTATTTTTCCCTCTTGAAGTAAGAACATATTGTACTGGAGCCCACAGTTGAGCGACTTTAAATTTTAAAAGATTTTGGTTTTTGAAAGAGATTCCCTGTGAGGTGTTCCTTCTGTACACTGTGGATGTGTGTTGCTCTCATTGGTTAATAATAAAACTGTTTGACCTATGGCAAGGCAGGATAAGGTTAGACAGAACAATCAAACTGAGGACATGGATGAAGAGGGGAGGAGTCGAAGTAGACTTGAGCCACCCACCCAAGAAGCAAGATGCCAGAGGACTGGTAAAGCGACGGCCACATGGTAATACACAGATTAATAGAAATGGGTTAATTTAAATATAAGAGCAGTTAGCAATAAGCCTGAGTTATCGGCCAAGCATTTATAATTAATAGAAATCTCTGTGTGGTAATTTGTGGAAGAGAATGCCAGGTATTGGGAACAGGCGGTCAGGACAGAAAACTCTGCCTCTGTTTACAGGATTAGTTATTTTAAAGGAACTAAATTTTAATGTGTTTGAATTTGTAAAGACTGTGGGACTTTTAAAGTTATTTATGTGTTTTTTTTGTTTTTTTGGCTTTTTTTTTTTTTTGGTTTTTCGAGACAGGGTTTCCCTGTGTAGCTTTGCGCCTTTCCTGGAACTCACTTGGTAGCCCAGGCTGGCCTTGAACTCACGGAGATCCGCCTGGCTCTGCCTCCCGAGTGCTGGGATTAAAGGCGTGCGCCACCACGCCCGGCTATTTATGTTCTTAATGAGATCTTGGGGATGAATAAGAAAGGAAGGGTTATGTCTTAATAGTGATGTGTTTGTACGTCAAATTGACAAGGGGTCAGTTGTACTGGCTTGTTTTGTGTGTCAACTTGACATAAGCCAAAGTCATCAGAGGAAGGAGCCATAGGTGAGGAAATGCCTCCATGAGATCCAGCTGTAAGGCATTTTCTCAGTTAGTGATCAATGGGAGAAGGCCCAGCCTATGGTGGTTGGTGCCATCCCTGGGCTGTTGGTCCTGGGTTCTATAAGAAGGTGGGCTGAGTGGGTCAGGGGAAGCAAGTCAGTAAGCAGCTCCCTTCCATGGCCTCTGCATCAACTTCTGCCTCTGGGAACCTGCCCTGTTTGAGTTCCTGTTCTGACTTCCTTCAGTGATAAACAGCAATGCTGATGTGTAAGCCAAATAAATCCTTTCCTCTCCAATTTGCTTTTGGGTCATGTGTTTTGTTGAGGCAATAGAAACTCTAAGACACGTAGATATATGTTACTTTTAAATGTTTGTGTGTTTTCAGGAAAAAAAAAAAAGACCAGACATCAATGAAGACAAGTAGCCCAGGTGATCCAGCCTCGCAGAATGCCTTTGTTACAGTTTCCTCAAAAATCTGTATCCAGAACAACTTCAAAGTGGCTACCTGAGAGGGTCCAGCCTCACAGCTTACTCTAGTCCTGACTTCAGATAAGCCCTGCACTTTTTTTTTTTTTTTTTTATAAAAATTTTTTGGTTTTTCGAGACAGGGTTTCTCTGTGGAGCTTTGCGCCTTTCCTGGATCTCGCTCTGTAGACCAGGCTGGCCTCGAACTCACAGAGGTCCACCTGCCTCTGCCTCCCGAGTGCTGGGATTAAAGGCGTGCGCCACCACCGCCCGGCAGCCCTGCACTTTTGCATCACAGAGATGGACAACAAATGATACAGCTAGCTCTCCCAGGACTTGACCATTATCTCAATTTTATCAGGGTGCCCTAAAGATGCCACCACCCCTAGACAACAGGAGGTAATTTTAAGAACACAACACCCATTCCCAATAGGTGGGGTGGGTGGTTTTTGGTTGTTATGGCTGTTATCATTGTTTAGAGGGGGTTGGTTACAAGTTGTTACTGGTCATGGTAAGGGAGGAAACTAAAGAAGTGAGTGTTGTGGAATATTAACTAGGCAAAGATGTGTTACATTTGTTTATGCTGCATTTATTTAATTATGTAAAGATGTGGTGCTGGGAGGTGGTGGCCCACACCTTTAATCTCAGCACTCAGGAGGTAGAGGCAGGTGGATCTCTGTGAGTTTGAGGCCAGCCTGGGCTACCAAGTGAGTTCCAGGAAAGGCTCCAAAGCTACACAGAGAAACCCTGTCTCAAAAAAAAAAAAAAAAAAAGTGTTGCTGTTTCACTTTGCCTGACTAAGGCAACTATGTGGTCTAATTAAAAGCTGAACAGCCAATAGCTAGGCAGTAGTGGGATGATCGGGGCTGGCAGGCAGAGAGAATAAATAGAAGAATCTAGGCTTAAGGGGAGTAGAGAGAATGAAGAAGAAAGAGAGATACCCTGGGCTAGTCAGCCAGACACAGAGTAGGACATACAGAAGGAAAGAAAGGTAAAAAGCCCTGAGGCAAAATGTAGACGAAGAGAAACAGTTTAAATTAAGTTATAAGAGCTAGTTGGGACAAGCATAAGACAAGGCCAAGCATTCATAGCTAATAATAAGTCTCTATGTCATGATTTGGGAGCTGACTGGTGGACCAAAAGCCTGCTACAAGGGAGGCTGAATTCAAGGATCTCTTTCTGAAAAGAAAAAGAAGGGGTGGGGGGGAATATAGGAATGATAGGAAAAAAGGGTAAATAATTGAATCTACTTTTAAACTAAAAAACCTAACTACTAGTCTCAAATATTTTACACCAGTATGGATTTTTGTATATTGATACAAATTTAAGGTTATTTTGTTATACTGTATATATGTTTCTATTCTTGTTTAAGGTATTGTACCTATGCAGCTCATTTTAAAATGTAATGTAAATTTATAGTCCTTGAAAATTATTATTACAAGCTATTTAAGATAATTAAGAAATGCAGGTTAGCCAGGCAGTGGTGGTGCACCCTTTTAATCCCAGCATGAGGGAGGGAGAGGCAGGCAAATATCTGTGAGCTCAAGGCCAGCCTGATCTACAGAGTGAGTTCTAGAACAGTCAGGGCTGTTACACTGAGAAACCCTGAATTGAAAAACAAAACAAAACAAAACAAAATAGCAGTTAGTCATCTATAACAATCAAATTTGTGGCCATGTTAGGTATGTTTTCAATGTCAGAGATATATTTTAGATTGTCTTCAAACACTTCAGAGACCTACAGAATATGGCAGTTAAGATGTTTTAATAACATAAGGCTTTTCATGATAGTGAGACATGTCTGCTCCTGGCAGCACCAATTCACTTCAAAAGATGATGAACATTGAAGAACCTTCATATGGAATTTACTTTCATTGTGGCAAAGTTAGCCAGTGGGCAAGAAACTGCCCTTGCCTCAACTGCTGACAGTATGTGGTCGAAATTGGACAAGCAGGACACAAAAGAAGCCAACTGCCAAACTTTGCCAAGATAAGGTAGGACAACCCTTCAAAATTCCTGCTTCACAAAAGTCTGTCAGATATTTTAGGCCTATAGGGCCAAAGATGGATGCTCCAATGTTGCAGAGGAAATTTGGGTGGCTGTCCAGGCAGCCAGAAGTTTCTGCTGTTCTATAGTTTTGGAGTTGCTTGCTCTGCATTTCCTGTTTACTCAGGTAATAGTGTATCCTTCTGGGATCTTTGATGGGGTTAAAGATGAGATAGTTATAGTTACAGTTTTCCTTGTTACCAAATTAAAAAAAACTTATAAAAGAGATATAAAGTTTATAAGGTTGAGAGACATAAAAGCTTAAGTTGTTTAAGAAAATATTTTTGTTTGTTTGTTTGTTTATTTTTGGTTTTTCAAGACAGGGTTTCTACATGTAGTTTTGGTGCCTGTCCTGGATCTCACTCTGTAGACCAAGCTGGCCTCGAACTCAGAGATCCACCTGGCTCTGCCTCCCCAGTGGTGGGATCAGAGACGTGTGCCACCACCACCTGGCCAAGAAAATGTTTTAAGGTGTAAGAAGATATTTTTAGCATGGTAATACAAGCTATAATAAAAATTGGTTTAGGTATAAAACTTTGAATTCCCCAGTACTTGGGAGGCAGAGGCAGGAGGATCTCTATGAGTTCAAGGCCAGCCTGGGCTACAGAGTAAGTTCCAGGAAAGGCTCCAAAGCTACACAGAGAAACCCTATCTCAAAAAACAAACAAAAAAAATAAAACCCACAAACAAAACAAAACAAAAAACAAAAACCAAAACCAAAAAATTCTGGACTTGCCAAGATAGGATAGATAATAAAGTAATTTCTCTGAATTTGCCAAATATAAAGGGACTGGACATTGTGATGTAATTTTGTTTTGTTTTGTTTTAATTTGGTTTTTTGAGATAGGGTTTCTCTGTGTAACATCCCTGACTGTCCTAGAACTCACTCTGTGGATCAGGCTGGCCTTGAACTCACAGAGATCCACCTGCCTCTGCCTCCCAAGTACTGGGATTAAAGGTGGGTACCACCACCACTACCTGTCTGTGAATGTAATTCTTACTCGATAATTTTTCTTATTGTATATAGTTTTACTGTTTTAAAGCTAAAAATCTTTTCTTTTTATTTAGACAAAAAGGGGAAAATGTTGTGGGATAATCTTTTGGTACACTGTGAAGATGTGTCTTTGCCAAGGTGCCTTCTGATTGGTTTAATAAAGAGCTGAATGGCCAACAGCTAGTCAGGAGAGAATAGGCAGGACTTCTGGACAGAGAGAGGAACTCAGGGTTAGAATCTAGGTGCAAGAGAGATGCCAGTGAGACACTGAGGAAGTCAGATATAGAGAATGAAAGAGAGGTAAAAAGCCATGTGGTGGATGAGATTTTAGAAACAGTTGTAAGTTATAATTTAAGTTATAAGAGCTAGTTGGGAACAAGCCTAAGCTAAAGGCCAAGATTTCGTAATTAATAATAAGTCTCAATGTCATTACTAGGGAGCTCGTAGTCCCACAAAGGAAAGTCCAACTACAGAGGTCTGCCTCTCCTACAAGACCAAGGGGAAAGCACTCAGTACCACATCTCTGTTAGGGCTGATCTTTTCCCTTACACCTCCCTCAGCTTCCACAGGTTTTGCAAGATCCAGATCAGATGTCACCAGGTGAGTAACTGACTGAAGCTATCCAGTTCTTATTAAAGTCATTGTTGCCACCCCTCCCTAAATCTTCAAACTCACCTGACAAATCTTCACTGAGCAACAACTATGCACCAGGCACTGTTCAGGGCTCCTCAAGTATGTCAGTGAACAAATGAGACTAAGCTCTGTGGACCTTGGGGCAAACTTTCCCATTAGGAGAAGACAAACGACAGGCATAATCAGCATTAAGCAGTACAGAAAACAAAGCCCACCACCAGCACCACCACCAGCACCACCACCACCACCAGCACCAGCACCACCACGACCACCACCACCACCAAAGACTCAGGGAATATTTCTGAAAAGGGGACAGAAAGAATGTGAGTCGGGGGACAGGGAGGAGAGCTGTGAAATGCTGTCTTTTGGACATGACAGGGCTGTTTCACTCACAAACTCACACAAGACCTGCACAAGATCAAACCAATGATGTCAGTCAACATTCCAGTAGGCAGCACTAGTTGGAACCATGGAGTTACGAAAGGGAGGGAAGGAGGGAAGGAGGGAAGGAGGGAAGGAGGGAAGGAGGGAAGGAGGGAAGGAGGGA
>CABHPH010105039.1:13827-47261 GCA_902168325.1 Peromyscus nudipes
GGAAGGAGGGAAGGAGGGAAGGAGGGAAGGAGGGAAGGAGGGAAGGAGGGAAGGAGGGAAGGAAGGAAGGAAGGAGGGAAGGAAGGAAGGAAGGAAGGAAGGAAGGAAGGAAGGAAGGAAGGAAGGAAGGAAGGAAGGAAGGAAAGTGGGGATGAGGCCTGTTAGGGATGTCAGGGGAATGGGAGAGGGAGAATGGGGATCAAGATACATTGTACACATGTAAGAGATTGTCAAAGAATAAATAAAAGTCCAAAAGAAAATAAATAGAAGAAAAATAAGAAAGCAGGGAAACGAATAAATGCCTGAGGCCCTGGCTCAGAGGGCAAGAACCCTTGCTGTACAAGAATGAGGACCTGACTTGAATGCCCAGCACCCATGTGAAAGGCAGGCCTTGGCCACACATGCACCTGCGTCTCCAGTATGCATTAGGGCAGAGACAGGGGTGTGGCATGAATTCCTAAAGGTCTTATCATAAAAACCTGGAGCCAGATATTGGGGTACATGCTGAAAGATCAGACTCAAAGGAACAAGCCACTGGAGAAACTTCTCACCACTACTGAATCCTCAGGCCAAATCGAAGGCGAGATCCTATCTCCACAAATCCTCTGACTGAATGCTTCTGAGTCCTCAGTCGAAAGGGGTCCTTGTTCCTATCTCCTCACTTCTTAAATGCCTTCCTCCGCCCAGCCATTTCACTTCCTTCCTAGTGTTGGTATTAATGGTGTGTGTGCTTCCCAAATACTGGTAGCAAAGGCGTGTGCCACCACTGACGGCCTGGCTCTGTTTCTCTCCTAGACTGAATCCATCTCATGTAGTCCAGAGTGGCTTCGAATTCACAGAGATCCAGATGATCTCTGCCTCCTGAGTGCTAGAATTAAAGGTGTGTGCCACCACTGCCTGGCCTCTATGTTTAATCTAGTGGCCTGTTCTGTTCTCTGACCCTCAGGCAAGCTTTGTTTGATACACAATACATCACCACACAGGATCGCTGAGAACTGCCCAACAGCCTAGCTCCAGTTTCAGTGAGAGACCCTGAACAAACAAGACCAAGCTTTCATAATTAATAAGTCTCGGTGTCATTATTGGGGACTGGCGGGCCAAGAAAGTCTCCCCCAACACAAACACACAGACGCTAAACAAACAAACAAACAAACAAACAAAACCAGAAAGAACCAACTAAAATGAGTCAGTGTTTCAGTCAGAGAATAGGAAGCAAGTCGCACATGACAGGTGGTTTGTCCGTTTGTGGTGTTTGGGAGGGGATCTGCCCTGAGCTTGCTACGTGTAAGCATCATCACTGAACCATACCTTCAGCCCCAAGTGGCAACACTGAGGTTAGCAAAAGCTTCACTGAGACAGTGATGCTTGAACGAAGACTTCAAGGAAGCTGACTGTGGTGGCTCATGCTCGAAATCTCAGTACTTGGGAGGTAGAGGCAGGAGAATCAGGAGTTCAGTGCCATCCTTGTCTACATAGAGGATTAAAGATCAGCCTGGGCTGCTTGGGACTCTGTCTCAAAACAAAAATTAAAAAAAAATTAAAAAAAAACAGCTGGTGGTAGTGGCTCACACCTTTAATTCCAGCACTTGGGAGGCAGAGGCAGGCGGCTCTGTGAGTTCAAGGCCAGCTGGGTCTACAGAGCAAGTTCCGGTACAGTCACTACTGTTACACGGAGAAACCATGTCTCAAAAAACCAACCAACCAACCAAAGCAAGCAAACTTTAAGGGAGTGAGGGCATGAGCTCTATAAATATCTGAAGGACATTCCAAGCAGAGGGAACAGCCAGTACATAGTCCCTGAGGCAGGAGCATACCTGGCCCTTTTGAAGAACAAGGAGGCCAATGAGCCTGGAGTCCCGTGCTGGTTAATATTTGTTGCTTTGACACAGCTAGAGTTATCGGGGAAGAGAAACCTCAACTGAGAAAATGCCTCCGCATCAGAAGATGGCCTGTAAACATGACAGCGGGGCATTTTCTTGACTAATGATTGATGTAGGAGGGCACAGCCCACAGGGAGAGGTGCCATCCCTGGACAGGTGGTCCTGGGTTGTATAAGAGAACAAGCTGAGCAAGCCATGAGGAGCAGGCCAGTAAACAGTGTTCCTCTATGAACTCTGCTTCAGTTCCTGCCTCTAGGTTCTTGCCTTGAGTTCCTGTCCTGACTCCCTTCATGATGGAATGTAATGGGGACCTGTAAGCTAAATGAACCCTTTTCTCCCCAAGTTGTTTGTTGCCTTTTTTTTTTTTTTTTTTAATCACAGCTTTAGAAAGCAAACTAAGGCAAGCTCAGGGGCAGATGGTAGAAGAGGCCAGAAGGTGATGGGGAGCCAGGCTGGTGGGTACTACTTTGTCTTTGCACTGGGATGTGTGGTTGTCTAGTAACATGATGTGACTAGATTCTGGGTTGAGTATAAAGGAAGAGATCTGAAAAAGCAGAAGCCTAGAGACCAGGAAGCAGGAAGGAGGATTTGACACTCAGGGAAGAGGCTAGCAGCTGGGAGCAGGCAGTGGCAGTGGCAGTGAGGCTAGGCAGGTAAAGATAAGAGGAAAACTGGATCCCTCTTTTGGTGGGCATGTCTCGGGCTGATCAGAACACTCTGTGTAGTTGAGCATCCTTGAAGTTGCAGGTAGATTGTTGCCACTATATCTGAAGTTGAAGCACCAGGGCATTCGCCACCCATGTGTACAAGGGCCCAGCATCCTCATGAGATCTGTGCCATTAAGGCATCACTTCTATTGTGACTTTGACCCCACATCCCTTCCATATTTTTTTTTCTAGAGGACAATGGAAAGAAATACCTTAAAAAGGAGATCCGGTCCACCATGATTCCAGAAGGAAAAAAGGCTTCCTTATCCAATGAATATGCCACCTACCTTGCAAATATAAAATACTTCAAGAGGGCCAGTGTGATTGCTCAGTGGGTAAGGGTACTTTCTGGCAAGCTTGATGACCTGAGTTTGAGCCGTATGGGAGAAGGAAAGAACTGACTCCCACAGGCTGTCCTCCAACCTGCACATATGTATGTACATGGCATGTGTGCATACACACAGAAATAAATAAATTTCATATTAAAGTATCTTTTTAGCCAGGCATGATGCACATGACTTTAATCCTAACACTCTGCAAAAGGAGGTAGATCTCAGTGAGTTCAAGGCTAGCTTGGTCTACATAGTAAGTTCCAGCCCATCCAGGGCTACATAGTGAGACCCTTGTCTCAAAAAAACAACAAAACAAAAGGCGAGGCAGTTAGTGGCGCATACCTTTAATCCTAGCACTCAGGAGGTAAAGACAGGCAGATCTCTGTGAGTTCGAGGCCAGCCTGGTCTACAGAGTGAGTTCCAGGACAGCCAAGGCTACTGAGAAATCCTGTCTTGAAAAAGACCAACCAAACAAACAAAACAAAAACAAACCAATAAAAAATCTTTACAATCCATAACTGTAGTATTGGAGGGAAGGCCCAGTTGTTAAGATCACTGGCTGCTCTTCCTGAGGTTCCAAGTTTGGCTCTCAGAATCCACATGGCGGCTCACAACTGTCTCTAACTCCAGTCTTAGGGGATCTAATCCTTTTTTCTGACCTCTGAGGGCATGAAGTATATACAGGGTGCATATACATACATGCAGGCAAAATATTCATATACATAAAATAAATCTACACACACACACACACTTACTTCATTCTCCACAGCAGAGCACCACTGGGTGCTTCCCACCTTGGTGCAACCCACTCTTGAGAATTTTTGCTTTGTTTAACTTTGCTAAATAAACAACCGTTTAACTATGTCTCTCTCTCTTTTTCTTTTTTTTTGTTTTTTGTTTTTCGAGACAGGGTTTCTCTGTGGAGCTTTGGAGCCTGTCCTGGAACTCACTCTGTAGCCCAGGCTGGCCGCGAACTCACAGAGATTCGCCTCCCTCTGCCTCCCAATTGCTGGGATAAAAGGCGTGCGCCACCACTGCCCAGCATTAACTATGTCTCTTGACTATATTCTTTCTTTCCAGAAGACAAAAACCGGATTGGTGATATAGCTTAGTTGGCAGAGTGCTTGCTTGGCATATAGGAAGCCCTGGGTTCAAATCCCCAGCCCATCATAAACTAGGTGTGGTGGTGCACACCTTCAAGCCCATCACTCAGGACCAGAAATTTAAGGCCATTATTGGTTTATACTTTGAGGCCAGCCTGGACTATGTGAGACTAGGTCTCAAAAGAAAATGAAGGCGAGAAACTAAGAGACCCCTGTAACAGGAGGAGTCAAGATGCGATGAGCTCCAGCTGGGCTATGCTTGGGAGGCAGCACCACTGGATTTCGTGGTAGGGCAGCTAGGGAATGAGAGAGTGGTAAGGACCATTCCCAGATTTCTCACCTGAACACAAACCACAAAACAAAACAGGAGGAAACTGACCACCCACAGCTGTCCTTTGCAGCAGCTGTGCTGGGATCAGGAAAGTGAGAGTCAGGATAGCCTCAGCTCCAGCTCCGGACAAGGGACCTAAGGACTGATTGACCCGAGTCCCAGCTGGCAGGAGGCAAGAAGTCTTGACAGGCAAGAGTGTGGAGTAGGTGTCTCCTGCTTGTCTCTGCTACCCTGTCATTGTCCTCGGCACTCAGAGGATCAGGGGACAGACCTGAATTGACCTCTCATCAGCAGTCAGCTAGCTGCCAGGCAGGTGGCTTATGCCAATAATTCTAGCCCTTAGAGAAGCTGAGACAGGAGGATTGCTGTTAGTTTGAGGCCAGTCTGGGTTACATAGTAAGACCTTGTCTTAAATGAAAACAAAAAATAAAAAGAGGGTGGGGGTGGGAGGGAGGATGCTGGAGTGTATAGCTCACTTGGCAGGGTATCTGCCTAGCCTACATAAAGCCTTGAGTTCAAGCTCCAGTGCCGGACAACCAAGACACAGTGGTTTATGCTTGTGATTCCAGCATTTGGGAAATACAGGCAGAAAATTCAGAAATTCAAGGTATCCTGAGCTATGTATCAAGTTGGAGACCAGCCTGAGTTACATAGGACCCTATATCAAAAGGGAGCAGGGACTGGTGAGTTGGCTCTGCAGATGAGGACATCTGCTGTCATGCCTGATAACCCGAGTTTGAATCCAATGGGACACATGCACATATGAATGCACACACGAGTAAGTAAATAAGTAAATAAGTAAGAAAATAAATAAATACATACACAGGTTGTTTTGTTTTTCAAGACAAGGTGTTTTTCTCGGGGGGGTGGGGGGGTCCTGGAACTTGCTCTGTAGACCAGGCTGGCCTGGAACTCACAGAGAACCACTTGCCTCTGTCTCCCAAGTGCTGGGGTTAAAGGCATGCATTACCATGCCATACTAATAGATAGCTTTAAAAAAAAGATGTATTTATTTATTATGTATACAGTGTTTTACCTTCATGTATGTCTGCACACCAGATCTCATTACAGATGGTTGTGAGCCACCATGTGGTTGCTGGGAATTGAATGCAGGTCCTCTGGAAGAGCAGCCAGTGCTTTTAACCTCTGAGCCATCTCTCCAGACCCCTAAAATTTTTAAAGAATAAAAAGGGAGGCTCAAGAGAGATGGTTCAATGGTTAAGGGTTAAGAGCATTTATTGCTCTTGCAGAGCACCTGGGATCAGTGTGCAGCACCCACATGGCTACTCATAACTATCTGTGACTCTACCAGATCTGGTGCCTTCTGACCTCCAGAAGCACCAAGCAGGTACTCATAAGAAGAAAACAACAACAAAACACTCATACACACAAAATAAAATCTAAAAATTCTTTTTAAAAAAAGTGTGATAATGACATGATTTACCGAGGAGTCTGACTCTCTCAGAGATACAAAGAAGTACTTCCAGATGAAATGATGTTTGGAGTATGTCTTAAAATAATCTGAAGAGTCACACTAGATCAGCTTAGAGATCTATCCACAATGGATGGATAAAGAAACTAGTTGGGTACAGTGGCTCAGAAACCTTTTCTACATAGGTCTTTAATTTTTTACTCTGTTTGTGTGGCCAACATATCCATTCTAAGATATTATCTTCTCTCTGCATGAGAATTCCTGGAGAAGAATGAGTAGAAGGTAGAAGGACTAGGATATTGCAGGAAGATTAGGCTCAAACCAGTTGCCAAAGCATGCACATAATGTACTTCCTTATGAGCCAACCTGGAGTCTGCCTGAGGGCCTAGCAACAGGTGCTGTCAGAGGTCCTGATCGTGCCTAGCCAATGAAGGGTGACCGCAAAATGTCACCAGATCAGGACACAGCCTGGGTGTTGGGAGGAGGGTATACAAGGTTTTCCCCATTACTGAATAGATGGGTCTGCTGTTTGCCTTTCACCTGACTCCAGGTATCTGTGTTGTTGATGCCACGCCTTCTCACCCCTTCCCCCGAGGAAGCAGTTAGGACCCAGCAACAGGATACAAGCAAGCTCTGGATCCAAGCAATCCACATGTGCATCCTGTAATTTTTTTTTCTACCAGAGTCAATTCTCTCTCAGCTTCAGCTGATAATTTTCTTGGACTTAATCACCTTGTAAGGTTTGAAATAAATTACTTAGTTCTTGCGTTGTTAATCCAATTGTGGGCCATAGCCAGTTATTATCTCCCACTAATTTTTGAAAATCATTAAGTGTTCACAATTGATCTCTCCTGATTTGTACCTTTTGTGGTTGAATTTTTTGTAAATCTATCTTTTTTATTTTATTTATTTATTTTTCTATCATCAGCTTGATACAATACAAATTCTTATCCTAATAGTGAAATGTTTCACTGATGCTTGCCCAGTGATTGAGTAAAACCAAAACTTATTATAAGCCACAGTCATTCTAGGGTACCCCCTGCTATGTAGCCTCCTTGGATCTGTGGGTTGCAGTCTGATTGTTCTTTGCTTTATATCTAGTATCCACTTATAAGTGAGTACATACCATGTTTGTCCTTCTGGGTTTGGGTTACCTCACTCAGGATATTTTCTAGTTCCATCCATTTGCCTGCAAATTTCATGCTCTCATTGTTTTTCTCTGCTGAGTAGTACTCCATTGTGTATATGTACCACATTTTCTTAATCCATTCTTCAGTTGACAGGCATCTAGGTTGTTTCCAGGTTCTGGCTATTATGAATAATGCTGCTATGAACATAGTTAAGCATGTATCTTTGTGGTATGATTGAGCATTCCTTGGGTATATACCCAAGAGTGGTATGGCTGGGTCTTATGGTAGGTCAATTCCCAATTTTCTGAGAAACTGCCATACTGATTTCCACAGTGGTAAACCTATCTTATATCCTAGGTAATTAATAGATTCTCCTCTTTGTATTTTGTTCAGGAGCAGTTTGTAACACCCAGCAAGGCAAAATTTTCTTTACTTCTTCAAACATTTTTTCCAAAGGTATCTGCATTTGAATCAGCTAGTAAGATATCATCCATATAATGGTAAACTATAGATTGAGGAAACTGTTTACAAATTATTTCCAATGGCTGTTGTACAAAGTATTGACTATTTAATACTACACTATTTATTCACTACAAAGGTGAGGCTATTTAACATCCCTTGTGGGAGAACTTTCCACTGATACTTTTTAATGGGCTGGGAATTATTATAAGTAGGCACCGTGAAAGCAAATTTTTCTCTATTCTGTTCTTGTAAAGGTATAGTGAAAAGTATGTCTTTTAAATTCAATAACTATAATAGACCTCTATTACCTTTAGGCAATAGAGAAGGCAGGAGAATTCCAGGCTGTAAAGAACCCATTGGCTGAATCACCTTATTAATAACTCTCAAATCTGTTAGTATTCTCCATTTTCCAGATTTCTTTTTAATGAAAAATATAGGAGAATTCCAAGGACTTCAATATGTTGAACATTTAGCTGCTCCTGGACCAGCTGGTCTAATGCCTGTAATTTTTCTGATGTCAAAGGCCATTGTTCCACCCAGACAGGTTTGTCAGTTAATCATTTTAAAGGTAGGGCTGTTGGTTTTTTTTTTTTTTTTGTTTTTTTGTTTTTTTTTTTTCAAGACAGGGTTTCTCTGTGTAGCTTTGCACCTTTCCTGGAACTTACTCTGTAGTGCAGGCTGGCCTCAAACTCACAGAGATCCGCCTGCCTCTGCCTTCCAAGTGCTGGGATTAAAGGCATGCGCCACCACCACCCGGCTGGTACTTTCGAAAGATCAGCAGCTGTTGTGTTCTGTTTATGTACAACTTGAACAGTCTGTGACCACTCTTGAGAATACCTTCTAATATTTTTCTCAGAAGCATTTTCTACTTTACAGTTTGTTTCAGAGATTGGAGGAATGTTGATCTGTGTTTTCCATTGCTGTAATAAAACACATTCCCATAAATTCATTGCTATGTCCACCATGTATTGTTTTAATTTCCTATTTGTCCTTCTAGCTTTATGCATTCAACTAATCTGGATTTTTGTTTTACCTGAGATAAAGTTCTAATCCCAAGAAACTGAACATTTACATCCTGAAGAGGCCAATCTGGATGCCAAGATTTTGGCAAAATTAAGGTTACATCTGCACCCATATCAACCAAATCTTCAATTACAATGCCATTTATCCATATTTTTAGCTTTGGTCTTTGATCATTTATAGAAGTTTGCCAAAATACTTGTTTTGTGGTCTCTCCTAAAAATTTTGTCTTATCTGCTGAAGCTGTTCTGTCATGCAGAGCAGTGTGGTTTTAAACAGCAGGCATTAGGTCCTTTAATTCCACTGTGTTTCTCCCATGCTGACAGAATGATTGAACCAAATTTGGCATGGGGGCTCAAGGTGCTTCCTGATTGCAAAGGTTTACCTTGTCTGTCCCTTGCTGATCTGCATTCATTAGTCCAATGTCAGCCTTTGCTACACCTTCTGCATACTCCAGAAGGCTGGGGCCTTCTGTTTGGATTATTCCTAGACAAAACATTGTTTCTAGGAACGCCTTGCCTACAATACCTTTTTAGATGACTTTGTTTACCACAATTAAAACATCTGACATTTTGATTTTTCTTAAAGTTTTTGGAAATCACCTCTCCTATCCAAGCATCATCATGAGCATGAGATTCAATATTGACTCTATTTCAGATCCATTCATCTATGGATATTGATCTTTAAACTCCTGGTTACCCTTTTGAATTGTGAATTAGCATTCTCTTTCTTTCTTTCTCTCCTTTCTTTCTTTCTTTTTTTTTGGGGGGGGGTTGGGGTTTTTTTGTTTTGTTTTTGTTTTTGAGACAGAGTTTCTCTGTGTAGTTTTGGTGCCTGTCTTGGATCTAAATCTGTAGCCCAGGCTGGCCTCAAACTCACAGAGATCCGCCTGGCTCTGCCTCCCAAGTGCTGGGATTAAAGGCGTGTGCCACCACCGCCCGGCGTGAATTAGCATTTTCAAAAGATTCTATTAATATTTGTCTAACTTCTGGAATAGCAGCACCACATCTGCCTGCATACCACCATGCTCCCTGTCATGATGATAATGGACTGAACCTCTGAAACTGCAAGAGAGTCACCCCAATTAAATGTTTTCTTTGTTAAGAGTTGACATGGTCCTAGTATCTCTTTCACAGCAATAACAACCATAACTAAGACACATGGTGAGTAAACAGTAGTAGCAACAAAGTATGGAGAGGACAGACCAGAGTCCAAAATGGGAGACCCCACTGCTATGTTCTGCCCTGTGTGATGTGGTTCTACCAGTCAGTCACTGTTTTTGTACCCTCCAGAAGGCCAGCCTGAACCAGAGGCAGAGATGGCAAAGGGAGGCCAGAGCTAGAGGACAAGGTCACCCAGGTCCTAGGAGTTACCTTCTGGAGAAAATGGGGGGATGGGATGCCCTCCCCCAAAGTCCTGGGCTTGGCTGCCAGTCACTGTCACTTGGCCAAAATGATCACCTTTCTATACCTATAGAGAGTCCTTGCAGCTGGCCCTGCCAGGCAGAGTATGATTAGGTGCCAGCACCAGTACACAACAGCTCAGGCTCTGGAGAGAAGATGGTCTGTGTAGTCAGATTTTTTTGTCTGCCTGCCAGCTCCCAAATAACCACACAGAACCTTCTTATTAATTATGAAAGCTCAGTCAATAGCATAGGCTTGTTTCTAACTCACTCTTATAATTTAAATTAACTCGTTTCTATTCATCTATGTGTTGCCATGTGACTCCTGGCTTTTACCTCTTTTCTTGCATGTCTGTTCCCTCTTGTCAGCTGGCAACTCTGCCTTCTTCCCAGCATTCTCTCTGCCCGAAAATGCTGCCTAGTTATTGGCTGTTTAGCCAGTGCCAGTGTCCATGTCAGAGGAATAGTAGGTGGCAATTAAAGTTCAGCCCACCAGGAAGAAAATCATGATGGGTGAATCTCGGATAGGCAAGGACCTGAGACCACAGACCACAGAATGTCTTTTGCTTCTGCTGTGCCTTTACGTTTGCTGCTGCCATCTTTCTCTGGTATCTGGCATGGTGTGGTAGGGTGTGGGGAGATCCCCACTGCCTGTAATGTGTTTATCTCATGGAAACATCTTGTTCTACTGGGCATTTTTACCTATGATTATGAAGGTGATTTCTTAAGCTGTACTGTCTAATTGAAAATAGTAATGTTAGTTTAAATAGAGTTTTGATGATGAAAAATATAAACAAGGAAGTGTCACACAGCTAAAACACATGGGTTTCCTTTGAGGAGCCACATAGACTGGGGCTTAGGTTAATGATTAAGAAAAACAACTGAGTCCCAGGAGCCCAGCTAGTTTAAATTTTTCTAATTTTAATGTTGGGAGATGTGTACACAGGTTTCAGAGTGCATCACAACTGAAACAGCTCTGAAAATAACTTAAAGTTAGACTAGATGTTTTTGTCCAATAGCTTTGAGGTGAAAAACCCAAGAAGACAATCTAAAGTTTTAGAAAGGCACATAACTGAATGAGGAATTTGTTAAGGTCAGGTAACAGATACAAAACAGCCTAATTATTACTAGCTGACATACTTTCCTTGCTAAGTTTGGTTGGTGATCAAAGGGATGATTAATTCCTTATACCCATTTTTGCCTTCAATCTCCTGATATAAAAAAACTATTGATGAGTGGGTATGCACCCTAAAGATTTAAAGCAGAGCAGACTGGTTGTTTTTCGTGTATAAAAGTTTAAGTTTGTGATTGCTGTAAGATTCCTTATAAGATTACCTTTCAAGAAAGTAAGTAATAAAGTGATTGATTGGTTCTCTACAGAACACAGCCTGCCAGTAAAAGAATACTTTGCATGCTTACACCGTTAATCTTTAACAAGTTGCTTGGGCGTGAATGTATATAGGTTCTTGGGATAATTTGTTTTTCACCTGTAATATGTAAAATATTTAGTCCTATAAGGGATATGGATAATGTGCTGTTTTTTTTACTTGTATTCATTGTAATCATTCACTTGAAAAACAGAATGTAACCATGTTGTAATTTCTATATTGCTTGAAAGATTTTGCTGGGTTATATAAGCTGTAAGGGAAAAAATAGAAAGGAGAAGGGAAACATCAAGAATGGGAGAATAAGAAAGAATAGAGTAGGAGGAAAACATCAAGAATGAATTAGGAGGAAAACATCAAGAGACAGAAGGGACATCGTGGATACAGGTAAGAAAAGAGAATACAGAACACAGAATGAAGAACAGGTAATACAGAAGGGAGTCATTGAGACAATGTGAGTGTCATTTCCCTAGCCCCCTTTGAGCCCTGTGCTGCTGGAAACTGGTCCCCCAGGCAGTGATAAGTGTACAAAAAGATTATTCCACCACAGGTCTGGGCTTGGGGTTCTGATCCTTTTACTAGCCTGGGCAGAAAAGTCATCATGTTCCTTTCCCTATGCCTTAGTTTCTGCTGCCTGTACAATGGGCACAATATAGGATGATTCATGACAAAACCAGGGTAGGTGTTCTGTGTCCCAAGGATGCTAGCAGTGTCCGTTTCTGGGGTTCTTCCCTAGTGTTTGTGGAGTCTGAACCTCACAGAGTGCTCATCCTGTCACCTGCTGTGACAGATGTGGGGTCCTAAGACTTGAGGTATTAATTCTGGTGTTGGAAAGACCAAAGGCCCAGTCTTCATTCTTTGGAGGCTGGCACATTTCTTCCCAGAAAGCAACTAGGGCATTTGGTAGTGTGAAGGCCTGAAGCCGAGTCATTCTAGGCTCCCTTGCTTATTTGGCTTCTGAGAGGTGAGCTGGGTGAATGGTTTTAAGACGTGGGTGGACAAAGGGACGTCAAAAGCCCATCAGAGACCCATCCTACCTTCTGTGAGAAACTCTCTGTTTTGAGACATCTCACTATATAGATCAGCCTGGCCTTGAATTCAGAAACCAGTCTTCCTCTACCTCCCTCCCCAGTGTTGGGATTAGAGGTGTGTGTGAAAATGTTTTTTTGCTTGTTTCCTATAAAAATCTAGGTAAAGACTTCTTCTTCCCCTTTGCACTGATTAGCCAGTCACACGGACTGTGAAGTGGAACTCCTAACTGTAGAGGGAATCTAGAATTGTATCTAGGGTAAACGTTAGAATGAAACAGTTCCTTCTCACTGTATCCAGGGTAACATTAAGTTTTAGTAGTTTTTTCATTGTATCTAGAGGAGTAACATTAGAATGTAGTAGTAATTTGTTGGAGGTACTTAGACCTTGAAGAAATCACTGAAGAGAACAGTGATTGTTTTCTATGATTTATAGAGTTGTTTTTCTGAGGGACTTTTCCATCCATTGCAGACTTTAGTCACAAGATAATCCTGGCACACCTGGAGTGTCTTGTATTATTTACTGGCCACTGCAAACAGGACACAATAAGGACTAAGGTTGCAGGGATGTGATGATTTCCTTCAGAGAACATATAGAATGATCAAAGGGGCTTTGGTATGAGGAATTTGTTTTACCCCCCAAAAAACAACCTTTGTGTAACAATCAATAAATATGCTTCTGAATGGCTGCTGGAGGTTTAGTCCATCAGAGGCTGGACATCCCTGCTGCTACATAGCCTGAATTACATTCTTTCTTTGATCATCTCTCGAAACACAGAACATGACACCCAGCTGATGTAGGTGAACACTGTCTCCCTATAAAACACCACCTTGGGCAAGTTGGGTACACAGAGAAAAGGCGGGGCTGCAGTGGGACAAAGGACAGGAAAACCTCCGGTTGAGTGGTTTTAGCTTCTCCAAGGGGGGTCCTCTTTCCCTCTGTCGACCTCCTATGGCTATTTGCAAACCTTACTCTTCGGCAAATTAAAGCTGAATTTATGTGTGCAGTTGTGTCCTTGCACAGACTAGAGAGAAGCATCACTCACTTTCATTAGACTCCAGGCTCTGACTATAAAGTACTATTCAGGCGATGGAAAGAAAGCTTATCAGATAAGAGCACTGACTGGCTCTTCTAGAATGCCTGGGTCAATCTCTAGCACCCACATGAGAGTTTACAACTCTCTTTAACTCCAGATCTGATGTGCTCTGGTACCAACTATGCACGTGGTACAGAAACATACATGGAAACAAAAACACTCATACACATAAAAAAAATTCTAGCTGGGCGGCGGTGGCGCACACCTTTAATCCCAGCACACAGGAGGCAGAGTCAGGCGGATCTCTGTGAGTTTGAGGCCAGCCTGGTCAACAGAGCGAGATCCAGGACAGGCACCAAAACTACACAGAGAAACCCTGTCTCAAAAAAACAAAAAACAATAACAACAAAAAAAACTAAATTTTTCTTTCAAGATAGAAATGAGTAAAGGCAGAGACAAAATAGCTTAATGGAAGGTATCTGGGGCTGAAAGGGGACTAGAGCTGGAAGCCCCAGAGCTCTGATTAGGTCCTCAGCCCCACTCTCTCCATTTTTCTCTGGAAGCCCACTTGCTAGCAGGGCAGCACATCCCAATTCTGCTAACAGACACACCCATGCCATTCATATTCTTGGTAGCATACTCTATAATAAACTCAGCAAACTATGTAAAAGTTTCCTTGAGTTATGTGAGACCTCACAGCCAATTTCAAAAATTTGTGTGTATGTATGCCATGCATGCAGGTGCCCATGGAAGCCACGCTATCAGGTCCCCTTAGAGCTGGAGCCACAGGTAATTGTGAGCCACCTGATGTGGGTACTGAGAACCAAACTCAGGTCCTATGGAAGAGCAGCAAGTGCCTTTAACCACTGAGCCACCTCTCCAGCTCTACTTACTTGTTTTTAACGTCTAAAAATTACTTTTATTTATGTGTCTGTGTATGTGTACAGAGATCAAAAGAGAGCATCAGATCCCCTAGAGCTGGAGTTACAGGCAGAATGCACCATTGGATGTGGAAGAGCGGTAAACACTCTTAACCACGAACGAGCCAAGCCATTAGCTCTTACCCCGGTGTTTTGTTTTGTGGAAGTGTCTTCACTACACAGACCTGGATGGCCTGGAACTCTCTGTAGACCAGGCTAGTCTCTGAAGCCTGTCTCTCTGCCTCCTGAGTACTGGAATTAAAGGTGTGTGCCACGACAGCTGTCTCAGTGCAGGTGCACAAGTGCCATGGTTCTTGAGTGCCAGGCACATAAAGCTCAGAGGACAACTTCCAGAAGTCTCCTTTCACCATGAGTTCTGGGAAGGGAAGGAACTTGGGTTATTAGATTTGCACAGCATGTGCCGTCTGACCAGCCCTCTCATATCAAATTAACCAACCAGGAGCAGGGTCTGGGAACTCTCAATGAGTTGGTTTTAAGTATATAAGGCAACCTCAAAGACATTAAGCCCCTCACCCTGAAGGGTCAGTTTTTTTTTTTTTTTTTTTTTTTTTTAACTGTTGTAACTTAACTGTTAGAATGGGCATAGTGGAGAACACCTATAATCCCAGCACTTGGGAGGATGATCATCAGTTTGAAACAGCCAGAATATCTTTAAAAAAAAAAAAAAAAAGCCAAGAGCAAAAAGAAAAGAATTGAGTCATTGGCTATACAAGAAAAAGGTCACACAGAATGCATACCTAGAGACCAAGATGGCATTTGATGGACATTTATTGAGCACCTGTGTGCCAGGCCCTATGCAGGGCACCAGAAATATCAAGTTAATGCAATCTGGTCCCTGCCCCAGAGTTCACAGTCTAGGACAAATCAGGCTCTTGTACAACAAAGGGGCATTTCAGTCATTTTACAACACAATCTTTGATTAAGTTTCCTCAATACTCTGTGATAGCCACAATGTCTTAAAAGCAAGTTGGCATAAATGTAAACAGTCACACAATTGTAGGGACAGAAACCACCTACGATTCCAACATAGTGCTTTCTGATAGTGAACATTATTGTCAGGGAGCATACAAACTGTGCCAATCTGCAGAAACACAGACTCGGGAGTCCTGTGGTCCACCTGTTCTTATACATGGCTGAGATATTCTGGACACAAGGCACCTCTGCTTCACACCTGTCTCAGCCTGCCCTAGACAAGAACCCTCTACATTCTTGGGCTCCTGCTGAGAATATCCAATGGCTAAAAGGGCCAATCCCTATTGTTCAGTATGAGATCTCACAGCACACCCTGACTCTTCACAACTGAGGTGAGTCTTCTTTCTTTTTTCTAAGTCTCTGTAATTTACCAGGAGTGGCCAAGTAGCCAGCAGTGTGGGGTGGCCCCACTTCACTATATACCTGCTGGGGATTCTGAACAGGACAGTGGAACCTAGGATTTGAGATTAAGCATCCTGGAAGGTTCATTTTGCCAAGTGCAAAAGCCCACAGATTAGGTCTGCACAGGGCTAGCTCAGGAAGTTCAAAATCTGCAGAGACCTAAGGCAGACTTGGGTTGGGGCTAGGGGGTTAAGGGTGAGCTGTGTAGTAGATGGTACAGACCTATAACAAAGCAGGGGAAGTGTCTATGCTGGCTGGCTGGCCAGGATCAGGCCCCAGTAACTTTTTTTCTTTTGGTTTTGAGATAGGATTTCTCTGTTTAACAGTCTTGCTGTCCTGGAACTCACTCTGTAGACCGGTTTAGCCTTGAACTCAGAGATCTGTCTGCCTCTGCCTCCCAAGTGCTGGGATTAAAGGCCTGTGCCATCACATCTGGCTCAGGCCCCAATAATTCTTACCTCCCTGGGTGAGTGTCCCCAGCTCCGTGGTAACCTTGCTTGGACAGAGGCCTGCCAGGTAGGTCAGAAGGTCAAATACAGAAAATGTGGTAAGAGGAAGAAGTAAGGTGTCTCTCAGTTGACTGACACCAAATTAGAACAGTTCCAGAGGCCCAAGCAAGCTCTGCTCTAGGCTCACGGCTGGCTTGCCCGGAGCAGGGTCTCTGGCCCCCACTTAGGCCTACCTTTCAGTTTCCCTGCCCCTCAAGCTGCTCCCTTTTCCCAATGATGGCCCAGACAGAACTCTTAATAAAAAAAAAAATAATTTATTGTCAACAAAGGTAATATATACAACAGGATAAAAGATGCAACAGGACGACAGGTGAGGGGTGGTAAAGGGAGCCCTCGGCAGGGATGAGGCAGTAAGAGGTAATGGAGGCCTCCTGCTGTAGGAGCCAAAAGTGGGGGAGGAGAGGTGTCCCCCGAGGTAGTGGGACTCAGTTCAAACCCCATCATGACCACCTCTGCATAAGGCACTGTGCCAGGGGAGAATGGTGGGGAGCTGAGAGGAAGGAGGTGTGGGGGTCAAAGGGTAGGTCAGCGAAGGATTGGGGAAGGTGTTCTCCACAGGCCCAATGCCGCATCACCCAACAGCCTAAGCCACCTCTGCCTAATACAGTCTTGGCCAGGCATTTCTAGTGCCCCAGGGTGACAGTGATGTCACCCCTCCTCCTTCGAGGTCTCCTGGCACCTGGTTTTAAAACTCTCCATCAGGTGGCCAAGCTGGGCAGATTTGAGATTTAAGCCAAGGGGGGATACTCCCTCCCATCTTTCCTTCCTCCCACCCCTCCCCTGCCCAGGAAAGTGAAAACTTACACCCCATTTCCTGCCTCTGGTTGTCCCTTAACAGTGGCACCGGATTCTGACAGAACCGTGGACCAGTCTGGGTTGTCACCTGTTCCCACCCCCTTGGTGCCCTGGGGATGCTTGGACCAGTCCTGTAAGAGGCTGACGGCTGGTGGCTCCTCCATCCGAACACGGATAACCTGGAGATCCAGTGTCCCACGAAGCCCCGGAGGGGGAGCTGGGAAGGGATGGGAGCAGAGAGTACAGTCAGGGCCTTCCAATGGTCCCCAAAACTGCAAACCACAGACTACTAGGGTTTTTCATTTCCATAGCCCAAGAAAAAGCATAAGGCTGACTCTTGATTAACCAGCAATGACTAGCCTCATGGCCCTTAGGCACAGGGCAAGCATTGAATGCAGCTTTCTCTTTGTGTACTTGGCATGTGGGTACATAATGCCATGATGCTGCTCCCCAACTTCTATCTTCAAGATTGCACATAGAAGTGATATAGTGGGGAACGTCTAAAGAAGTCTACCCATGGGGACTGGAGATATGGCTCAGTGGTTAAGAGCACCTGCTGCTCTTCCAGAGGACAGTCCCAGCATCCATGTCAGGCATCTCACTTCTGCCTATAATCCAGCAGAAGGGGTGGGGATCTCACTCCCTCTTCTGGCATCCACCCCCACATACACATTGCAAATACTTATAAGACACATACAGATGTCTGGATAAATAATAAAAGTTAAAAATTATTTACAAAAAAAAAAAAGGAGTCTACCCATAGCTTTGACCCCATGGGCTATGGGAGTAACAAGGCAGAGCACATCACACAGACAGCTGGGTTAATGTCCCAGCAGCTTTGCTCTTTAGCACTCATCCAGGCTTCACATCCCTGGAGTTGATAGGTGTCACACAGGCAGGGGTCTCAGCACGAGGAAGGTACTGAGAAGAGCAAAGCCAGGCCTCCAGATAGGACAAGGTAGAAAACACAAAAAATGTTCTCGACTTGGGCCCATGCAAGTGGTATTACATGGCAAAGCAATCCTAGCCCTTGAGGCAGGCCAACCCGCAGGTCAGGGTTATTGTCAAGATCAACTGCATGAGACTGCACCCCCCAAAGCCAGGCCCACACCTTTAATCCCAGTATTTGGGAGGCAGAGGCAGGTGGATCTTTTAGTTCAAGGCCAGCCTGATCTATAGACTGAGTTGCAAGACAGCTAGGGCTACACAGAGAAAAACCAAAACCAAACTAAAAAAAAAAAAAAAAAAGTCAAACAGGAAACGGTAATCAAACTGTGCTAATTGTGTAAACACATTCAGTTTTTTTCTTCCTAAGAATTTTTTTCCATACAATTTAAGACAGGTATGATTTTGCTGGGGTTTTTTTTTTTGCTGGAGTTTAAAATTAATCATGAGAATACAAGTTAGGCATGGTGGCCCACAGCTTTAATCCTAGCACTCAGGATGCAGAGACAGGTGGATCTCTGAGTTTGAGGCCAGCCTGGTCTACAGAATGAGTTCCATGACAGTCAGGTTTATGTATAGACAGTCTAAAAAACCAAAAAAGAGCTGAGAATATAGCAAGCTCAGTGGTATAGTACTTGCCTGGTCAACTCTAAGCTCTAGGTTCAATCCACATAGACTCATCAAACCTGGTGTGGACCATACATATGTTCATAATCCCAAAGTTCAAGGCCTGCCTGGGCACCTGAATGAGACTCTGTCTCACGATAAAAAGTAAACAGAGCTGGGCATCAACTCAGTGGCAGAACACTAAGGTGAGTTGAGTGTCTTATCTGGAGTAAGCAAACATTTCTTCATATCTCCCCAGGAAAAAAGTTAAGGCAACATTAGGTCAGAGTAGTGGCAGTTGACAGAAGAGTAAACTGAGGTTTGCAGATAGACTGATGTGGGGTTGGGAAACAGAAAAGGGTAACTGGTGGTTTGGCTACAGCAAGCCAAAGGCTGCAGTTTACTAGAGAAAAGGAAGCATCTTCTCCTGCCCTATGTAGACCAGACAGGTCACAAACTCACAGCAATCTGCCTGCCTCTGTCTCTTGAGTACTAGGGTTATTTGGTTTTTGTTTGTTTGTTTGTTTAGATGGCATCTCCCTATATAGCACAGAATGGTCTCAAACTCACTATCCTCTTGCCTGAGCCTCACTAGTGCTGAGATTACAGTCAGTTGTCACCATCCTCTGCTGACAACTTTAATCAACCCAATAGAGGTAGTACCTGGCTACCAGTAGAGTTTGGAAGAGAGAGGGCCAAGCTGCAACCCCACAGATGTCATCTCCTAAATATATATAAACAGTGCTGAACCTGGAAGGGTTATGACCACTGGGACCATCACAGGGCTAAAAAGCTTACATTCTAGAATGAGGGTGACAGATACGATGTGTTACCAACTGTAGGATCCAAGAATGAACAAGCAAGCAAGGGACATGAGAAATGCCAGGTGTGATGATGTACCTTCGTAATCCTGGCACTTGGAAAGAAGAGGATGAGGGTCTACAAGGCTACACAGCCTCTTTCAGGATAATTGAGAGGATGGAAATAGAGGCCTAGACTACTGGCTTTACCTTTATGGTAGTCAACAGATGTTGGCAAAGAACAGACTTCAGTTTGTTATGAATAAAATCTGAGCTCAGGAGACTCGAGACAGAGGCAAGAGGCAGTTGAGAGTAAAGATTCCACCTTGGGAATAAATGGGACATAGCGAGAGGGATGAAGGGGTCAGGAAAGGAGAAACAGAAGCTTTGTGTGGGCTGATAGAAGACCTGGAAGAGATGATTACCAGAGAGAGAAAACCCATTGCTCTTGCAATGGGAGAAGAGCTAATCCCTGAGAGGGGCTTCTCTTGAGAGGGGAGAAGTAGACTTGGGCCTAGATGCTAAAACAGAGAGTGGAAAGGGCTTGTGTAGCAATGTTCTCTCAGATTGAAACATTCTATCCTACAGGGAAGCTCCTTAATCAGCAAGGTAAACAACTCAAAATAGTTTCAGGAAGTCCCAGAAACTGATGAGATTCACTAAGCTCCACCCTGCAAGAGTAAATAATAAAAGCTGAGAGTCCTTTTCCAGAGAAGTAAAGCTGAGCTGCGGAACAGACTGGCAGAGAGGCAGAGCTTCAAAGAAGACTTTCAGAGGAGAATTAGCTGCCTGAGATCAGAACTTGCCTGGAAGAAGCAGAAACCAACCAAGCTACCTGAAAGAGGTTTAGCCCAACTCAGGCACCTGAAAAGGACATTCTCCAACCTGTTGAACTGCCTGGAGGCAGTACAGTGTGCTCCAGGTTCCCAGCTTTGTGAGTAACATCTCACCCATGCTGGGGTGGGCTTTGGTGATGCAGCTGTCTGAGTTATTTCTGCTCCTGTAAGTTACCCCTCATCCATATTCCTGTAAGTAACCTAATAAACTCACTGGACTTCAGCGGTCTCCGTATTTTGGTCTGTAGTTGGTTCCCTAACTGGGTGAACAGATGTATGTGACTTACAACTCCCCAAGAACAATTTTGTCACACAACAGGGCTGAATACCAAGCCCACAGTTGGATGTCTGAGTGCGCCTGGGGGAAGCACAACAAGCTACAGCCTGCTGGGTGAGAGACCCCAGCCAAGAAACCGTATGTGCCCAAGACCTAGCTTCTATCCCCAACCCTTTACTTTTGCAGTGTATAACCTTAGCCTCAGGAGGCTGAGGCAGGAGAATTGAGAGATCAAGGTCAGTCTGGGCTACAGAATGACTCTCTGAAGAAAACAAAAACAAAACTAGTGCTGGAGAAATGACTTAGCAGTTAAAAGCACTGGCTGCTCTCGCAAAGGTCTCAAGTTCAACTCTCAGCATCTACACAGTAGCTCACAACCATCTGTAAGGCAGGGAGGGGACTTAAAACCTTCCTCTGGCCTCAGGAAGCCCCAGGCATGCAGCTGATGTACAGACTTACCTGCAGACAAAACAACCATACACATTGAGATTTTATACACAAGCTAAACAAGTGTTCCACACTAGCAACCCAATCTTCCTTATTTTCTGGTTCTCCTGTAGTGGGATCTGAACATCGAATTCAGGTTGTCCAGTTCATACAGCAAGTGAGCCGTCTTTCCAGCTCCTGGCTTTTCTTTTGAGATGTGGTCTAGCTACTTTGCCCAGGCTGGCATCAGGCACCTGAGCTCAAAGGCAGTGGCTGGGAGTAGAGGTAAGCACCATTACAGTACTTGCCTCAGTTACCCTCTCAATAAAACAAAATCATACGGCTTCCTTCCCATGCTCTACTTTTATGAGCAAGACATAGGAAACGCTGAGAACTTAGTTAAGGGTCCAGGAGCTGGAGACTCAAGTCACCTGAGTTAAGCATCAATTCTTCCAGGGGACAAGGAGGCAGAGGATCAAAGGGCAGAAATAAAAGGTCAGGAAGCGAAGTCTGATGTGATAGAGACCAGGACAGAAAGGCACAGAAAGCAAGCTGGGAGCCGCTGAACCTGCTGACCTGAGTTCAGTCTCAGGACCCACAGTGGAAGGAGAAGACTGACTCCTGCAGGCTGTCCTCTGACCTCCCTTGTATACCATGGCACGAGCCCTCCCATAAGTAAGTAAACCAACAAGCATTTTTAAAAAGCTTAACCAAAAAAAAGAGGAAGAAAGCAAGCTAAGAGGAGGGGGAGGATCAGCAGGAGTTCAATGCCAACCTTGGCTACGTAGTTTGAGGCCAGCCTGGGCTATAGAAGATCCTGTTTCAAAAAAACAAAACAAAACAAAACAAACAAAACCAAAAAGCCAGGCATCATACGTTTTTGGGTTTTGGCTTTTTTTGTTTGTTTGTTTGGTTTTTTTTGTTTTTTGTTTTTTCGAGACAGGGTTTCTCTGTGTAGCTTTGCGCCTTTCCTGGAGCTCACTTGGTAGCCCAGGCTGGCCTCGAACTCACAGAGATCCGCCTGCCTCTGTCTCCTGAGTGCTGGGATTAAAGGCGTGCGCCACCAACGCCCGGCCCGGGTTTTGGCTTTTAAAGATAGGTTTTCACTCTGTAACCTAGGCTGACCTCCAACCTTAGCAATCCTCCTTGTTAGGTCTCAAACTCAAAGTGAACCTGGCCACCAGGTTCCCCAGTATCCCCCCATCCCTACCTATTACAGGGTATGGGTGGCATACCCCACCCTCTACCCCTTTTACCTTCTACTCTTTGGCTGCCACATCTGGTTCCCCTCTCTCTTCTCCTCTCCCCCTTCTCTTCACATGGCTGAGGGGCAAATCCACTCTGGACTCTCCCTATTATCTACAATAAACTTCGTCCGCCACCATACCTAGAAGCAGTCGTGTCCTTCCTTTTATTTATTTTTTTCATTCACTCCTGTCTCAGACTTCCAAGTGATGGATCATGCTTGGCTTATAAGGTATTTTTATAAGGACCAAATGAACTACATACCAAAGTTTCTCAGTAAGTGGGACAGGTTACACACAAGCTGTTGGCAGAAGCTCACTAAGACTGTTGGACTTTGGAGCATCTGATTTTCTATACCTGTCTATGGTCCCCCACACCTGTTTAAATGGCTGAGTACCTCACTTGGGCCCCTGTATCACCAGTGTGAAGTGAGTTCTTCCAGGGGTCCAGCTGGAAGCAGCCTCATGAATGACGTTGAGCACCAAGCTTTGAGAGGCCTAGCACAACCTAATGACCACCTCTAGAGCTGCTTAGCCCAGGGGCCAGCTTCCTCAGCATTCCAACCTGTCGCTGGCCTTCTCCACCCTGGGCTCTGGCTGTGATCCAGGGACTCAGTTTCCTCGACAGCCCCTCCCAGGAGGGCTCACCTGAAGAGGGGTTTTCTGGCTGAGGCGGGTCCTCTACTGCTACTTTGCTGTCTTTAGAAGAGTCCTTACTGTCTGTGGTCCTGAGCTGCGTGTGGGAGAAGAGCTGGAGGACAAAGCCAGGAGGGAAGCTGCCGTCAGTGAAGTGTCGGACTTCGGCTGGTGCTGCAAACGTCTCTGTGGGTGACTCAGGAGATGGGGGGTCTGGAAGAAGGCCATGAAGAACTGTGAGTAGAAGAGGCCAGAACCCAAAGGCTAAAGCCTTAAGCTTCAGCTGAGCTGCATGCAGGTGCCCTCTGCCTGTCCACTTACTCATGGACTTTCTGCTACAGTGCTACAGCCAGGCCCAGCGCCCCAAATCCTCTCACCTGGGTCAGGGTCCAGGTTTTTGGTCATATGCCTGCTTCTCTTCTTTCTGGCAGGCTCCTCTTCAGGGGACTCCTTCCATCTCTGGCCACGGGGCTTTTTATTTCCTGGCTCTGTGACAGGGGCAACTGCAAAAGGAAAAGACCTTAGCACTTAAAGGCCACTGTGCCTGAGCTCTTTAACCTCAGACTCCTGAGAACACCTGCCCACCCCAGCCCATAGCAACCGGTCTCCCACTGAGTCTCAGCTCCTCTGTTGACTGACCAGGCAGCTCAAGGGGGCGGAGTCCTCTGGGCCGGAGCCTCTTCGGGAGGGATGGGTTGTCCTCGGAATCCAAGAGGACCACAATCTCTGCTGGCATCCTGGCAGGGTCCGGGTTGGAGTTGGGGTCTGGCTGGCCATCCTGGCCTGACTCTGAGGGGGCAAAAGCCCACTGAGCTCCAGGGCCCCTACAGGCCCCACTTTTCCCTCAGCCCTCACCCTCACTACCTAGGCCGGGCAGAGATGGCTGGTCAGCTTGAAAGTCTTGCAGAAGGGCTACCCCTTCACTCCAGGCTTCCAAGATGTTGCTCTTCTCAGAGGGGCTCAGGTCCAGGGTATGGGGATGCTGCTCCAGGATGTGTGTGCGAGCAGTATCTGCTGATGGGGACCGGATCTCAGCCCCACACACCATGCACAGCGCCCGTCCACTGCCTCCCGGGCTGTTCCCCACCAGGAACTCCTGTTCCCATGACACTTGCTGCTTGGGTTCCTCACAGCTTTCGACACCTGCTTCCAGCAGGCTGTGCCTAGGTGGTGGCGTCTTTTCCTGTTGGGTTACTGTAGAAAGGGGAAAGTGCTGTGAAGATGCCAGGGTTGGTGATGCTCAGAACACATCTGTGTGGGGTGGGTGAGGGGATTCCTGCGCAATGCTCCACCTCCCCACTAGATTCTAACAGACCAGTAGAAGACACACAGCCAGGATGCCCGCCCGGTATTGCATCTTCACCTTTAAATCTAGTCATTAGTCCCACTCTACATGTTTCTGGGGCTACTGGGTACCCTATGTCTGTCTTGACCTCCCTGATTATCTGGCAGATATCATTCCAGTGAGGCTTCTAGATTTCCTCACCCAATAGTCAACTGTACCCATATCTGATTTGTAGGCACAATGCACAGTTCATTCTCAAATAGTCCAAGCTGACCTCAACTTTACTATGTAGCTGAAGATAATTTTTAACTCCTGATCTTCTTGCTTCTAGCTCCTGAGTGCAGCATGTGCCATCATGCCTGGTATTTGAGGTTCAGGGACCAAATCTAGAGCTTCACGTATGCTAGGCAAGCACTCTACCCATTGAAATATAGCTCTAGCCGTCTCCCTTTAAATTATTAATTAGTGTATGTATAATAGGGACACATGTACCAAGGAGTGCATGTGGAGGCCAGAGGACAACCCTGTGGAATAAAGTGCTATTCTTCCCCCTTTACATGGACTCTAGCAGAACTCAGGGTCATGCTGAATTACCCAGGCTGGTCTTGAACATGCAATTCTCCTATCTCAGCCTCCTGAATAGGTAGTATGGGGTTTCATTACCAGATTCGGCTTTTTAGTTCTTCTAGTTTGTTTTTTGTTTTCTGTTACAATAAACACCAAGACCAAAGCAACTTGCGGAGGAAAGGGGTTACAGGTTACGGTCTATCGTGAACAAAGCCAAAGTGGGAAGGATTCAAGGTAGGAGTCTGAAAGAGGAACGTTGCTTGAAAACTTCCTCCCTCAGCCAGGTGGTGATGGTACATGCCTTTAATCCCAGCACCTGGGAGGCAGAAGCAGGCAGGATGGCCAGGGCTACACAGAAAAACACTGTCTTGAAAATCCAAAAAAGCAAGCAAGCAGACAACCAAGCCAGTCCCCCCTCTAGCTTGTTCAGCTTGTTTTCTTATATAGCCTAGGGATGGTGCCACACACAGTGGGCTGGGCCCTCCCTCCTGCTGTGGATGATTGATTGATAAATAAAACACTGATTGGCCAGTAGCCAGGCAGGAAGTATAGGCAGGACTAGCAGAGAGAATTCTGGGAACAGGAAGGCTGGGGCAGAGGAAAGGCTGCCAGCAGCTGCCATGAGAAGATGTTAAGATACCGGTAAGCCACGAGCCACGTGGCAACTTATAGATTAATAGAAATGGGTTAATTTAAGATATAAAAACAGTTAGCAAGAAGCCTGTCATGGCCATACAGTTTGTAAGCAATATAAGTCTCTGTGTGTTTACTTGGTTGGGTCTGAGCGGCCGTGGGACTGGCGGGTGAGAGAGATTTGTCCTGACTGTGGGCCAGACAGAAAAACTAACTACACAGAATAAAAACCAGTTAAATTCACCCCTTCATGTCTTCAAAATCAGTACCATATGGGAGATGAGTTTTACACACTGCCATGTTCAGTTTCCAGCTTGAGATTCAGCCTTTGCCCTCCCTGGACCACCAGATTTTGTGTGCTGACCCTGAGGAAATATTTCTCTGAAAATTTTATCACAATAATGCCATGCTTTTATTAATTACTGTTGAGTTTTTGGGCACCAGGTAACCAACGTCCATTGTTCCAGTAAAACCTAGGTTTCACTTGCAGATTCTTAAAATTGAAATATATCACACAAACTACCCTGATAAGAGTCTACTTCCTGCTAGGCAATGGTGGCACACATTTAAATCCCAGCACTCAGGAGGAAGAGGCAGGTGGATCTCTGAGTTCAAAGCCAGCCTGATCTATGGAGTGAGTTACAGGACAGCCAAAACTACAGAGAAACCCTGTCTCAGAAAAACCAAAAAGTCTTAACTTTCCCTGAAACTTCAAAAGCCACCCAAACCTTGATCAGCTGCATTTCTCTCAATTTCCTGCACCAAGACAGGGTTTCCTTGAGTAGCCCTGGAATAATCCTTTGTACACTGTGAATATGTATTACTCTCATTGGTTAACAAAGAACTGGCTGGTCAGTAACCAGGCAGGAAGTATGGCAGAAAAACCAAACTAAGGATGCTGGAATGAAGAAGGGCAAAGCCAGGAGTCTGAGCAGACACAGAGAGAAGGACATGCCATAATGACAAAAGGTACCAAGCCATGTGGCAAAGCATAGACAAGAAATATAGGTTAACTTAAAATGTAAGAGTTAGCTAATAACAAGCCCAAGCTATTGGTCGAGCATTTATAATTAATATTAAGCCTCAGTATGTTTATTTGGGAGCTGCTGGTGGGATAGAAACTTCCACCTACAAATGGTATTCCAACATGGGGCTGGAATTTTCACATAAGACCCGAGAAAGCTTTAAAAAAAAAAAAGGTTCCAAACACACAAAAAATTGAGTCAAGCGCAGCTTCTTGGTAACTACTTTTTCTTGGTAAGCTCTGTTTTCTAGTGGCAAGCAGAGGCAAGGCTCCTTTAAGAGATAGCTTCTTCGCTCAGTGTTAGCAGCAAACACAGGTGTGAAAGAGGCACTGCCACCAAACACTTAAATGGGGTTTATGAGCAGTGGGTGATACACTACTTGGTGACAGCGTGGACCCAAAAACTCCCCAGAGTTGGGGGCAGTAAACATGGCTCTTGCGCCAGTACCTCCACCATGAAGTTTGGCTATCAGGGAACCAAGCAGGGTGGAACCAGCCGCCAAAACAGAGGCGGAGGTCCTAGCCATGCTGCTTAGCAGTTTAAAGGCTCATGTGGTCAGAAAAAGATTACAGATATGGATGGAAAAAACCTCTAAAATGGGTTACAGTGTATTTAAAAATATACATAGGCTTTAGAGAGAAAAGAGAAAGTATAGATAATCATAAAAAAGAAATATAGTCTTAAAAGCTGGAGAGATGGCTCAGCGGTTAAGAGTATTGACTGCTCTTCCAAAGGTCCTGAGTTCAATATCCAGCAACCACATGGTGGCTCACAACCATCTGTAATGAGATCTGGTGCCCTCTTCTGGCCTGCAGCCATATATGCAGGCAGAACACTGTATACATAATAAATAATCTTTTAAAAAAGAAAAAAGAAAGACAAAGAAAAAAGTCACATAAAGATGAGAAATACACAGAGAGTCTGGATCCTGTATGTTATTGTGTTGTCTTTAAATTTTTTTGGCTGCTAAGAGACACTGAATATATAAAAACTGCTAGATTGAACCAACCTATATATTTAAAAAAATATCTTGAGCCGGGCGGTGGTGGCGCACGCCTTTAATCCCAGCACTTGGGAGGCAGAGCCAGGCGGATCTCTGTGAGTTCGAGGCCAGCCTGGTCTACCAAGTGAGTTCCAGGAAAGGCGCAAAGCTACACAGAGAGACCCTGTCTCGAAAAACCAAAAAAAAAAAAAAAAAAAAAAAAATCTTGAGTTCAAAATCCAAGTCAAAAGGTGTTGCTTTGGGGGAGAAAACTCTCTGAAAGTTCTGACTACAGACATAAAGAAATAAATCTACAAAAACTACAAAACAGAGGGCTGGAGAGATGGCTCAGAGGTTAAGAGCACTGGACGTTCTTCCAGAGGTCCTGAGTTCAATTCCCATCAACCACGTGGTGGCTCACAACCATCTATAATGATATCAGGTGCCCTCTTTGGACTATAGGCATACATACAGGCAGAACTCAGGTATAAATCATAAATAAATATTAAAAAAAACTACAAAACATGTAACATACATTTTACCTGCTTAAATATAAAACAAAAAATCATCTTTGGCTAACTTGTGTACAACACACATTCTGTACCCGTATTAATAAAAAAATGTATGCTACCTTTAAAAGTTTATGTATTTTCAGAACAAGGAGACCAGACACCAATGAAAACAGATGGCCTAGGTGATCCACCATCTGAAAATGCATCTTTTACAGTCTCCTCAAAATTCTACATTCAAAACAGATTCAAAGCTGCGGGCTGAGATGGTCCAGCCTCTCAAACTACTCCAGCTAAAACCCAATAATTATACTGGTTTTATCAAGGTTCCCCCCAAAACCCACAAACAGAAAGTAGTCTACAGAATACTTACATTCCCAAAATATTGGTTATGGATATTTGTTATCATTTAAGGAAGGGTTGGTTACAAATTGTTATTGGTCATAGTCAAAAAACAAAAAAAGGCTAAACAAAGGAGTTAAATTCAAAGATCTCTTTCTAGGGATAAAAAAGAAGGATCTGATATAGGAAGGACAGGAAAAAAGGGTAGATTATTGACTCTACTTTAATACAAAACACAGCTATTAATCTAAAATATTTTAAATTGATATGGATTTTGGTTTATTGACACAAATTTAAATTTATTTTAGCTATACTATATGTATGTTTCTACTCTTATTTGGGGTATTGTATTTATGCAACTCATTTAAAAATGTAATGCATATACCAGGCGGTGGTGGCACACGCCTTTAATCTCAGCACTTAGGAGGCAGAGATAGGCAGATCTCTGTGAGTTCGAGGCCAGCCTGGTCTATAGATTTTGAGTTCCAGGCCAGGCTCCAAAGCTATAGAGAAACCCAGTCTCACAAAAAAAAAAAAAAAAGTAAGGTATAATTAAAAATACAGGTTAATAGTCATCTATAACAGTCAAATATGTAGTCATGTTAGGAATGTTTTCAAGGTCATACACAGATATATTTAGATAGACACATGGTCTTCAAACACTTCAAAGACCTATATATTAATATGTTTAATAACCTAAGGCTTTTCATGACAGTGAGACAGGTCTGCTCCTGGCAGCACCAATCTACTTCAGAGAAGATGATGGGCATTGAAGAAACTCCGTATGCAGTTTGCTTTCTTTATGGTAAAAGCTGACCATTTGGGCCAAGAAACTGCCCTTGCCTCAACTGCTGACAGTTATTGTCCAAACTAGACCAGCAGGATGAAAAAGAAAGCAACTGCCAAACTTTGCCAAGACAAAGTAGTAGAGTCCCTCAAAATTCCCTGCTTCTCAAAAGTGTTAGATATACCAAGCCTGTAGGCCAAAGTTGGACACCCCAACATTACAGAACCACCTAGGGCAACTGTGCAGGCAGCCTGATGTCCCTGTCATTAGGTAACATTTGCTCCTTCTGGGGTCTTTGACAGAGTTGAAGATTAGATAATCATAGTTAAAAGTTTCCCTTAGTTATGATAAAAGGTAAATTAGGCATAAAACTTTAGAGTCACAAAGAGAAGTTATATAAAGAGTATTTTCTCTAAATTTAGCAAATACAAACGGACTCAATATTGTAACTGTAATTCTTAATAACTGTTTTGTTATAGTTTTACTATGTTAAGGTCAAAACCTTTTTTAATTAGACAAAAAGGGGGAAATGCTGTGGAACAATTCTTCTGTACACTGTAAATATATATTACTCTCATTGGTTAATAAAAGAACTGACTGGCCAGTAGCCAGGCAGGAAGTATAGGCAGGACAACCAAACTAAGGATGCTGGGATGAAGGGTGGAGTCAGAGGAGTCATGAGCAGACAGATACAGAGAGAAGACTGACATGCCATAATGAAAAAAAATGTACCAAGCCACAATAGCAAAGCATAGATAAAACATATGGGTTAATTGAAAATATAAGAGTTAGCTAGTAACAAGCCTGAAATATTGGCCGAGCATTTATAATTAATATTAAGCCTCAGTATGTTTATTTGGGAGCTGATGGCAGGGAGTTTAGAACTCAAGAGATTGGCCTGCCTCTTCTTCTCAAATGTCCTGCACCACCACGCCTAGCTTCTCTCAAATTCTTATCCTTTAAGCTCCTGCTACAGCTCATTAAACTCTGAGCACTTCCTAGCCATTTTCCAAATGGTCAGGCTCACCACAGCAACATACCACTTTCCTGGTACCATTTCTGTCCAAGTTTGGTTTCTGTTGCTGCAATAAACACCACAACCAAAAGCAACTAGGGGAATATGCTGGCTAGTTTTATGCCAACTTGACACAAGCTGGAGTTATTAGAGGAAGCCTCAATTGAGAAAATGCTTCCCACAAGCTGTAGGCAAGCCTGTAGAGCATTTTCTTAATTAGTGATCGATGTGGAAGGGTCCAGTGCTTATGGGTAGAGCTATCTATATCTGGGTTGGTGGTCCTGGGTTCTATAAAAAAGCATGCTGAATAAGCCACGGAAGAACAAGCCAGTAAACAGCACCCTCCTCCAGGTTCCTGCCTTGCAATGGGCTCCTGCCCTCACCACTTTTGATAATGAACTGTTAAACAGAACGTGAGTGAAAGAAACCCTCCCCTCCCCAAGTTGCTTTTGGTCATGGTCATCACAGCAGTAGTAACCCTAACTAAGAAAGGGAGGAGAGGGTTTACTTAAAGGTTACAGTCCATCATCCAGGGATGCCAAGGCAGGAGCTTTAAGGAGAAACCAAAGGAAAGGGACTTACTGGCTTACTCCCAGGCTCCTTCAACTACCTTTCTTACACAGCCCAGGCTTACCTATATCAATCAGCAATCAAGTAAATGCTCCACAGATAGGTCTATAGGCTAATCTGATGGAGGCAACTCCTCAATTGCGGTTCCCTCTTTCCAGATGGCAACAGGATTAATCACAATAATATATATTCTTTTGAGGGTAAGGATGCTAAATTTGATCATCTTACTGTTACCAAAAAAACTGGTATGCAGGGAATGGATACCCTGCCTGTTCCTCTATAGGTTGAGGCCTCTCCCAAAGGTCAACCTCTTTCCCTGTCTCTCACAACCAGCCTTCCTTTTGTCCAGGGTGCTCCTCAAGTATTTGCAATGAAGGTCATGCCCCCTTTGGCTTGTGTTATTGGCTCTCTGTATAGAATAACTAAAAGCTCCCACAGAGCAGAAACTCTCAGTTCAGCATCAGCCTGGTACTCTTCTGAAAAGTGCCTATGATCCCTGGGTACCATAACCCTCTCTCTACCAACTGGGACTCCTTCATACCTGGGGCTTTAGGAAGAGATAGCATCTAGAACAGTTTACGTCCCAGAACCTTTCTCCCATGTGACAGGTCCCCAAGTTTCAACTGGCCTAAACCAGGTCTTGTGAGGTCACCAACCCAGACAGTAATTCTTCCAGTCAGTCAGTCACCTTTCCCATCTTGACTTTTACAGGCATTCAGGGAACCTGTCTTCCTTGGTCCTCTTAACTTGCCTGTTCCTCCTCCTGTCACTCTGAAAACTATTTTCAACTTCCTGCAGGAGCTGCAACTTACCAGCTGACCATGCCACTCTCCTCTGCTTTGTTTCCTCCAAAGTACAGCACAACACCAGCTCTTGATAGATTTCTGTTTCGTGTCTAAACCTCAAGCACAACAGTACTAGGTATCAATGACAAGGGACTGGCCTCCTCCTTCAGGTAATTCTCACCTGTTGCCTGCTGACAACTCCTGTATTTTATTTATTTCAGTGGTATTAGAGATTGACTGTAGGATTGCATATTTGTTATTTAGCAAGTGTGCTACCAATGAGTTCTATCTCTAGGTAATTTTTTTTTTTTTTTTTTTTTTTACTTTTTGAGATAAGATCTACTGTCCAGGATGGCCGAGAATTTATGATCCTCCTGCATCAGCCTTCTGAGTAGCTCAGATTACAAGCCTGATCATCAGGCCTGGCAACTCTTATGTATACCCCTGGCAAGGCACTCACAAAAATTCTAGGTGTAAATATCCAAACGCTTAGCTAATCACTCTACTACAGCCTGTAAGAGACACTGTGAATTTAACCATATTCAAAGACCTATCCCAATCTTCCAACAAGTCTACACCTCAGCCCTGTCTGTCTCAGTAAACTGGTAGATAATCCTTCCACTTTCAAAGAACAAAACTGTGGTGGTTTGAATGAGAATGGTCCAAAAGACTCATGGATATGAATGCTTGGTCCACAGTTAGTGGAACTGTTTGGGAAAGACTAGGAGGTGTGGTGTTGCTAGAGATTGTGGGTCACTGGGGGTGGGACTTTGAGGTTTCAAATGCCCCACGTCATTCCAGTTAGTACATATGTTCTTTCTCTCTGCCTCTCCCAGTCAGCTCCTGTAGTCTCTCCGCCTTGTGCTTGTGGATCAGATGCAAGCTCTCAGCTACTGCTCCAGTACCATGCTTGCCCGCCCGCAGCCTTGCTCTCGGTTGTGATGGTCATGGACTCTAAGTTCCCAATTAAGTTTATCCCCCCCATCCCTGAGACAGCTTTCCTGTGTAACCCTGGCTATCCTGGAACTCCTCACACTATAGACCAGGCTAGCCTTGAATTCATAGCTCTACCAGCCTGTCCTCTGCCTCCCAAGCGCTGGGATTAAAGGTATATGCCAACAAAGTCCACAGACAAGTTGCTCTGGTCTTTTTTTTTTTTTTTAAACACTCACTACAACTCACTAGGTAGACTAGGATGACCTGAAACTCAGCAGTCTGCCTGCCTCTGCCTCCTGAGTGATAGAATTAAAGGTGTGCACCACCACACTGAGCCCAAACAACAAAACTTTGAACTCATCTACTTTCTCATACCCCAGATCTTTCTAGAACCTTGTGCCTAGGGTGAGAGGCCTCTAGAATCTTTGCACTTTCTCTTCTAAGACCTTCTGTTCTTTTTTGTTATTATTTTTGTTTTTCAAGACAGGGTTTCTCTGTGTAGTGCTGGGATTAAAGGCATGTGTCACCACTGCCTGGTTTAGAAACAAAATTCTTACTACACCCCCACTTCTCTATTCCACTTTCATGTTCCCTAAAACACTGATTGCTGGGCCAGGGAGATGGCTGGGATGATAAAAGTTCTTGCTGCCAAACCTGATGAGCCAAAGTCAATCCCACATGGTGGAAGAATTGACTCTCAAAAGTTGTCCAGACATCTTCATGATGCATACTGTGACACACAAATCAAGTTAAATAGAACTCACTGCCACCTAACACACTATAGTTCAATTTACCTGTTGGGATTTATGTTCAAGAGCAGGGCTTCATTTACCCTGTTCAGCACCGTTACCATATCTCCACCTCCCACCCCCTCCCACACTTGCGCTCCTGAAACAATGCTTGGCCTATTAGTTGCCCAATAAATAAATACAGTTGAATGAATGAACCTCTGTAGATGTCTATTTCCTTCTAACAGTGATGAGGCCACCTTGGCAGGGAGTTTGAGTGGATTAAGTGTGAGCCTTTGACAATAGCAGAGCAAGCACTCCATAAACCAGCACAAGCAGAAAATAACCTGTGTGATGCAAACACTGGGAGGAATGTGGCCTTTATTTCTCGAATTTTCTAACCCTCCCATCTCCAAAAGGGAGGAGCGCAGAATTCCTTAAATTCAAGAAGCACAACGAACGACTCGATCTCTTTTGGGTACTGTCTTGCTAAAGGGAAACACGTATTCCACCATAAGGAAATATTTGCATTTTCATGACTAATAGTCTTCCACAAAGGTAGCTCTTTGTTTTCTCCTTTGGACCAAAGAGGCAGAGGGAGAGAAAGGGGGAAGGGGAGGGGAGAGCAAGTT
>CABHPH010105044.1:0-24019 GCA_902168325.1 Peromyscus nudipes
TCATCATCATCATCATCATCATCATAATGATTGGGCTTATGGTTTTAGAAGGCTGGAGTCCATGATGGTAGCAGGAACATCTGAGAGCTCACATCTTTTGTTGTTTGTTTGTTTGGAGACAGGTGGTTTCTCTCTATAGCTTTGGAGCTTGTCTTGGAAATACTCTGTAGATCAGGCTGGCCTTGAACTCACAGAGATCCACCTACCTCTGCCTCCCAAGTGCTGGGATTAAAGGTGTGTGTCACCACCACCCGGTGAGAGCTCACATCTTGTACTGCAAGCAGAAGGTAGAAAGAGCACACTGGAAATGGAAAATTCAAAGCCCACCCCCAGTAACACACTGCCTCCTACAAGACTGCACTCCTAATCCTTCCCAAGCAGTTGTATCAACTGGGGTCCAACTATTCAAAGGTATGGTCCCATGGGGCCATTCTCAATCAAACTACCACATCCCACTCCCTGGCCCCATGGGCTTGTGGCCCTAACGTAATGCATTTAGTCTAATGTAGACAGTCTCCATGCTCTCCCAGTTTCAACACTGTTTAAAGGTCCAGAGTCTCTTGTGAAATTCAAGCCAATCTCTTACTGGAACCCCTGTAAACTCAAAAGGCAAATCACGTACTTCCAACACATAAAGGCACAGACTATACATTACCATTCCAAAAGGGAGGAGAGGGGCACAGTGAGGAAATACTGAACTAAAGAGAGACTGAAACCCAGCAGGGTAAACTTCAAATCCTGTAACACCCTGTCTGACGTCAAAGGACTTGGATGGCTCTACCCTTCCAGCTTTGCTGACTGCAAGATCCATCTTTTAAGCTGGTTCCCCTCCCCATCTGCAGTTCTTGGCAGGCACCCCACTACTCTTATACCTCTAACATGGGGGTCTCTAACAGACCAGGCTTTATTTCCATTGCTTCATGCAGTGGCCTCGCAGGACCTTCATGTGAACATATTGTCTGATCTCAGTGGCTCTTTTTCACCTTGGAGGAAGATTCCATAATCCCTTTACACATATATCCTTCATGACGCCAGAATCACATGGACGACACTGCCAAGTTGGCTGCCTGCTTGGGATGAGCCCTGGCCCCCTTGAATCACCTTTATAGCAGCTTTTGTTTATTCCTAAGGCCTTTTCCTTTCACAAGCTTGAGTTTAGCTGGGTGGGGTCTTGCCCTGGGTTTGGCTCTCCTTTACTTCTACATCTCTGTTAGCACAAGCTTTGGCTCCAACATTAAATTTCCTGGTGCCCTTTTCCACTTTAGACTACGTCTCCAGTTAATTTCTGCCCCACTTGCTCTTTTTCATAGTAGACCTGCATACTAATAATCATGTGATAGTCAGTATTAGGCTGTTTTGAAATCTCTGCTAGAAAAATTTGTCCATCACTTTAAATCTAGCCTCTGGCAAATTCTTAGGACAAGGACAGAAAGCAGCCACATTCTTTGCCAGAATATCACAAGATTGGCTTCTGGCCCAGTTACTGTTAAAAGTCTTTGCTTCCAGCCGGGCGTTGGTGGCGCACGCCTTTAATCCCAGCACTCGGGAGGCAGAGCCAGGCGGATCTCTGTGAGTTCGAGGCCAGCCTGGGCTACCAAGTGAGTTCCAGGAAAAGGCGCAAAGCTACACAGAGAAACCCTGTCTCGAAAAACCAAAAAAAAAAAAAAAAAAAAGTCTTTGCTTCCATCTAGGTGTGGTGGTACATACACACACTGGGGGCAGAGGCAGGTGGGTCTCTGTGAGTTTGAGGCCAGCCTGGTCTACATGGAGAGTCCCAAGGCAGCACTACACAGAGAGATTGTCTCAAAACAAACCAACCAATCCTTCCTTCTCTCTACGAGTCTCAAGCTGGGCCTCCAGAGCCCACACTGCTCTCAGAACTGACTTCCGGGATCTCACTAGCGTGGCCTATTATGACCCTGCTTACAAGTTCAACTGCTTTTCTAGTCCAAATTCTTCCATATTCCTCCAAAAATATGGTCAAGTTTTTCACACAGAACACATTCACATCCTCACATGGTGCACACACATGAACTATCCTCACAGATTAACTTTTTTTTTAAGTTATTGGGGTCAGAGAGATGGCTTTTAAGTTAAAAGTATTTGCTGTTCTTTCAGAGGACCCGAGTTGAGTTCCCAGCACCCACATCAGGATGCTCACAACCACCTGTAACACCAGCTCTACAGTATCCTATCCCCTCTTCTGACTGTGGCAGTTCTCCACAAAGGCGTGTGGCATACACTCAAATAAAAAGAAATCTTTTTTGTTTGTTTGTTTTGTTTTTCAAGACAGGGTTTCTCTGTGTCATTTTGGTGCCTGTTCTAGATCTCACTCTATAGACCAGGCTGGCCTCAAAACTCACAGAGATTCACCTGGCTCTGCCTTCCGAGTGCTGGGATTAAAGGCGTGTGCCACCACTGCCCAGCATAAAAAGAAATATTTTTTAAAAAAACCATTATGGGACTGGAGAGATGGCTCAGAGGTTAAGAACACTGGCTGTTCTTCCAGAGGTCCTGAGTTCAATTCCCAGCACCCACATGGTGGCTCACAACCATCTGTAATGAGACCTGGCGCCCTCTTCTGGTCTGCAGGTGTATATGCAGACAGAACACTGTATACATAATAAATCTTAGAAAAAAAAAAACATTAACATGGACTGGGGTCTACTAATTCACAGTTTCCAGTCCACCCCTCCCCGTCTCTGTCTGTCTCTCTGTCCCCCTCTCCGCACCCCCTCCGGTTGTGTTTGAAATCTTCTCATATTCCATTTTAATGAACCTGTTGGTTTTCTGGCTGCATCCCTCTGTATTGATTATGAGTGTTGTTACTTTGCGGGCTAGAAACTGACCCCAAGAACTCTCATAAGTGCTCTTCCATGGAGACACACCACCATCTTTTTCTTTTGAAACAAGGTCTCACTCTATTGCTCAATATAGCCCAAACAGATCTAGAACTTAAGATCCTCCTGCCTCAGCATCTGAAGCCTGGCATGGCAGGTGCTCTGTATTTTAATAGTCACACTAGAGATTGCCATAGTCACACTCACGCCTTAGTATTTGCAATTATTTCGTCATGATTGACATGCCAGAGCCATGTGCACTGCGACTTCATACCCTGAGAATCTCACCGTCGTGTACCTGTTGCTCTACAGTCATACATATTTTATATGTTGCTGTTTAAACAGAAAAGGATTTCTCCACCATATCTAACATTCTTATTTCCATTTTGCTTTTCTGAGATGGTCTGGCTGTGACTACAGGCTGTCCTTCATCTTGGCTCTTTCTGCCTCAGTCTCCTTTTCTGTTCTTCCATTTCCTGAAGATTCAGATTAGCTCTGGAAGCCTTCCCTGCATGTCTGAGGAGGGGCTGCACAGTGGATCTTGGCCTTTCCTCCTCCCAACTCTGAGGTCTCTCCCTGGCCACCGTATTCTGCATTGGTAGTGCCTTCTCTTTGAGTTTGGCTGCAGGCTTCTGATGAACACTCTGTGACCACTCAGCCTCTCTTGGGGCAGTTCTCCTGTGCATGGGTCCTGTTGACTGTGATGTGTGGACTCACAGTTTTCCTTGAATTTTTACAGATTTGGTTTGTAAACTGATACCTTCCACTAAATTTGAGTCTTTTTGTGCATATTTCATTTTCTGCTACAGTCTTTTTAAAAATATTTTTTATAATTTATTTTTGTCTTGTGTGCATTGGTATTTTGCTTGCATGTATATCTGTGTGAGGCTGTTGGATCCTAGAGTTACAGACAGTTGTGAGCTGCCATGTGGGTGCTGGGATTGAACCCAGGTCCTCTGGAAGAGCAGCCAGTGCTCTTAACCCCTAAGCCATCTCTCCAGCCCCCAGTCCTTTTTCTTTAACAGTGTGTTTGTTTCCAGGTCTGGAGTGTGTCAACCTCCACCTTCCTCGAGGTGGCTGTGATTGCCATCTCAGGCCACATCTGCACCTACTGTCTTGTTTTGTAAGATTTGTTTGTAAGATTGTTAGGGGGCTGGAGAGATGGCTCAGGGGTTAAGAGCACTGGCTGTCCTTCCAAAGGACCCCGGTTCAGTTCCCAGCACCCACATGGCAGTTGACAACTCTGTAACTCCAGACACCTTCACACCAGTGCTCATAAAATAAAGTTAAATAAATCAGGGGAAAAAAAGACTTGTTTTTATCTGTAGTTATTTGTTGTGTGTTGAGGGGGGCGGGCAGGACTGCAGGGACCAGAAGGGAGAGGGCCCAAGAGTGGCAGATCCCCTGGAGCTGGGGTTACAGGAGGTTGCAAGCCACCTGACTTGGGTGCTGGGATCTGAACTCCAGTCTTCTGCATGAGCAGCAAGCACTCTCAACTGCTGGGCCATCTCTGCTCCCTGGACTGCCCTGTCTTTTGGAATCAGATGCGTGCTTCCGCTCTTTGTGAGACAAGTTATTTGAGGTTGTAAATTGGACAGTTGGGCTTTCACACTGTGTGGAGTCTGTTACAGTCCTGTTAGCCACTCTGAGAGTGTCCTTCCTTCTCCCTCCCTCCCTCCCTCCTTCCTTCCCTCCCTCCCTCCCTCCTTCCCTCCCTTCCCTCCCTCCCTCCTTCCTTCCTTCTTTTCTTTTCTTTCTTTCTTTTTTCCCCCAAGACAGGGTTTCTCTTTGTAGCTGGAACTCACTTTGTAGATCAGGCTGGCCTGGAACTCACAGAGATCCTCCTGCCTCTCTGCCTCCTGAGGGGGTTAAAGGCGTGCACCACCACTGCCCAGCTTGCAAATGTTTTTTCTATCTTAACAGCCCATCAACCTAGTTCAGACCTCAGGCCTTGCTGCCTCCAGTGGTTCGTGGATCCCTTCTTAGCTTGATTCTTAGGGTCTGTTCCTCCAATGTGTGACTTAGGGAAGCCTGGGACTTGTGGGTCTCTCCTGGGACACACACACTCACAGGACCCCTTTCATAGCTCCTCAGCTTCCCTCTGAGGCTAAGCTGTCATTTTTGCTGTGTAGTTATGAACCTCAGTTCTACCTGGGGCAGAGCTGTAGGAGGAAATGAGACCAGAGAGCCCCTCTCTGTCCCTCTGTCCCTCTGCTCCCTGGGCCCTCTGTCTCTCTGTTCTGCTTTGCTTTGTAGATTGTTGTTTTGTTTCCCAGGCCCGTATGGGTGAATGCTACCATAAGGAGTGCATTCCACACAGGATGCTTTGAGACAGGAGAAAAATAGCCCAGAGAGGATCCACTCCACCTCAGATTTGAAGCCAGTCCATCTGTCTGTCTTTCTTGATTGATGCTGTGTGTGTGCTCCTGTTTCGTTTGCATGCGTTCATCTGCTAGAAGCCAGAAGAGGGTGTTTGATCCCTTTGTAGAACTCCTGGCTTATTACTTGGGTGCTGGGGTCTGAATTCTGGGCCTCAATTAAACAGCAGGCTCTCTTACCCTTTCCAGCCCAGAGCTGACACTTGTTCTGTGTGGCTTCAGATCCCGTGCATCATCCACTGCGGTCTGTGTGAGCCTTGCTGGCTGAGAGGCGTCTAAACTGGAATGAAAGTATGTCTGCCCTCTTCACACAGCCCAGGAAAGCCACAGTGGCTGAGACTGGGGACTCCCTAGTGAGCCCAATGCACCACCCATGAGGCTGTCTGGGAGAGCAGGGAACTCCCACTGCGGTATCGCACCCTCCTCTGTAGACAAATGGATGTTTCCTATGGATGCCTTCAGACTTCCAGCTAAGCTGTGAGGGCTCACACCCGTCATCCCAACAGAAGGCTAAGGTGGACAGAGGATTGCCACACCTGTGAGGCTAGCCTGCATCCAGACTGTGTCTCCACAGTGGACTGCAGGCTCTGAAGAGATTACTCATTCTTAGGAGAGCTGACTGTTCTTCTACAGGGTTTAAGGTCAGTCCTAGCACTCACAGTGGGCAGCTCACAGCTAACTGCCTGTGACCCAGATGATGGAATCTGATGCCTTCCTCTGACTTCCACAGGGTGCGTGTGTACCAGTATGTGTGTGTGTGTGTACACGTGTGTGTACACGTGTGTGTACAAAAGTATGCCCCTCTCCAAATAACTTTACAGTCAAATGCAAGCTAAATGCTGTGAGTCTGGAATTAGTGTGGAGAAAGTAGGGTAAGTATATATTTACATTACCCCTCCACCCCCCAAAAAAATGTTTCCTAAGCAAGGCACAAGGGGAACACTGTGATCAGTGCCAGAGAACAAATAGTTTTTTGTTTTGTTTTGTTTATTTTGTTTGTTTTGAGGCAGGGTGCTGTGGGATGGACTGTATGTCAAATGCTCTGATTGGTCAATAAGTAAAACACTGATTGGCCAGTGTCCAGGCAGGAAGTATAGGCAGGACTAACAGAGAGGAGAATTGAGAGAATAGGAAGTTAGGAGGAGACACTGCCAGCCGCCGCCATGACAAGAAGCATGTGAAGATGCCGGTAAGCCACGAGCCACGTGGCAAGGTATAGATTTATAGAAATGGATTAATTTAAGATATAAGAACAGTTAGCAAGAAGCCTGCCATGGCCATACAGTTTGTAAGCAATATAAGTCTCTGTGTTTACTTGGTTGGGTCTGAGCGGCTGTGGGACTGGCGGGTGAGAGAGATTTGTCCTGACTGTGGGCCAGGCAGGAAAACTCCAGCTACAGCAGGGTCTCACCATGTAGCCACAGAATTCATAGAAACCTACCTGCCCCACCATCGGAATAGCAGCCCGACCCCACATGGTTCATAAACTGATCATAAGTATTCTGGGGTGATCTATCGGTGTAGAAAGACTCCTACTGCCTCCGTCTAATGTCACCAGGGAATGACGGGTCTGCTCAGACAGTCTCTCGGTAGCTGGTGTTTCCTGTTTAATCACAAACACTGGGAACACTGCTATTTCATCCTTCACCGTAGCTTTGGGAGTGTCTTACATGTGTGCATGGGTCCCTGTACATCTGGGCACCGTGGTGATAAGTCAGACCCACCGTCCTTCTCAGACTCACTGCTGACTGAAGCCCGACAAAGCAGCTGTGGGAGGCCCTGCCCCTTGCAGCCAGGGGGGAAGATGTCCCCAGTGCAGGAACAGCTGCTGGTAAGTGAGCCTGTGGTCACCAGCTTCAAGCTTTTCTAAGTCTAACCAAACCAGGCTTCCTGAGCCACACTGGTGTTCATGGGTGCTGAGCTATTTCCTCTGGTAACGGAACCATTCCCTCCCATGCAGGAGAGGGAGGCTCCTCAGACTCAGGGACCTCAGCGGGCTGGAAAGGTCCCGAGGCTGTGAAGAGTGAGCAGCTGCCTGCCGTGGGAGTCCATTCAGCAGGGCCTCTTCGCCTCATGTTGTACTGGTTAGTGGGCTTTTCGGTGATGTGGCTGCTGGAGAGCCTCCTGGCTGTTGGCTCTGCATGTAACCCCAATAAAGCCTCTGCTCCACCACATGAGACTTGGGTGACATAATTTCTTTGTCCTCCCCTGCCTGGGATGAACAAATGTCTGTTCATGTCTCTCTGGAAAAAGTCATATGTCACAGACTCTACATGGATTTTTCTTTGTGTGTGCGCACGCACACATGTGTGTGCATGCATGTGTGTGTCTGTGTGTGTGTGTGTGTGTGTGTGCGCGCGCGCACATGCATATGTATCATGCATACTAAATGTAGAGGTCATCAGACAACTTTACAGAGTCAGTTCTCCCTTTCCCCCTTTAAATGGGTTCTAAGGATTGAACTCAGGTCCCTGGGCTTCCAGCACCTCCACCTGCTGAACCTCACAGGACCTTTATGCTCTTCTGGTAACAGAACCAGGTTGTGCTGGCTGGAGCTGTGACCCCATTTTGAGTGTTGGTTGTCACTCACTCTGTTGGCATCTCTCCTAGCTTCAAATCATACATCCATCTCCCCTATGTGCCCTGAGGCCATCGGCCACATCCTTGACCGCTCTGTGTACAAGTCTGTGTCAGAGACTGAAGTTGGAGCTAATCTTCCAGCACAAGTCCTCAGCAGCACATAACCATGGTTACGTGCACCTGCAACCCCTGCACTGCAGAACAGAGACAGGTAGAACCCAAGGCACTGGCCAGACAGTCTATCCAAAACGGGAAGCTTCCAGTTCAGTAAGACATTGTGTCTCAAGGCATTGAGGCTGAAAGCAATAGAGGAAAGACACCCGATGTCCTGCCCTGGCCCCTGTGGTGGTTTGAATGAGAAATGTCCCCCATGGGCTCCGATATTGGGACCCTTAGTCCCAGGTTAGTGGCGGAGCCTGCAGGAGGCAGAGTCTTACTGGAGAAAGACCATCGCGGGAGGTGGGCTTTGAGAGTTCATACTCTTGCCCCACTTCCTGCTTACTTTCTCTGCTTTCTGAGGTGAAGAGGTGATCTCTCGGGTTTTCTGCTCCTGCAGCTGTGCCTTCCTCACCATTATGGACTCTCTCTCTACCAATACACCTTCCTTCTGTAAGTTGCTATGGTCAGGATGTTTCATCACAGTAACAAGAAATCACTGATGTGCCCCTCATGTGTGTACCACACACACAAAGGAAAACAAATTTAACAAAACTAATACCCTGGCCGGGCGGTGGTGGCACACGCCTTTAATCCCAGCACTCAGGGAGGCAGAGGCAGGCGGATCTCTGTGAGTTCGAGGCCAGCCTGGGCTACCAAGTGAGCTCCAGGAAGGGGGCAAAGCTACACAGAGAAACCCTGTCTCAAAAAACAAACAAACAAACAAAAAAACCAACAAGAAAACAAAAAACTAATACCCTGAAAAGATAAGACTTTGTTGAGAGAAAAGGCCCAAGTGAAGGACAGCAGCGGCTGAGCTCCTGGATCTGAAGACTCCCACATGCTTGAGGGGCAGCCCTCTAGCTTTATCCACAGATCGCATTTCAGTCTCTGTCGGAGCTCCATCTGGCTTCTTTGCAGAAATTGAGATGCTTATCCTAAAATTCATATGGAAATTCCAGAGCCCATAACAAAGTTGGAGCACTCACTTCCCAGTCTCCAGACGTACTACAGAGATACAGGGAGGCTGTAAGGCAGGGTGCCCTCAGCTGCCATGGGCTGTTTAGGATCATCATCCTGCCAGGATGCTAGAATACTTCAAGAGGGGAAGTTCTCTCCCTCCCTCCCTCTCTCCCTTCCCCATTTAGTTTGGGTTTTGGGTTGTTTTTTTTTTTTTTTTTGTTTTTGTTTTTGTTTTTGTTTTTTTGTTTTTTTGAGACAGGGTTTGTGCAACAGCCCCGGCTGTCCTGGAACTCACTCTGTGGACCAAGCTGGCCTCGAACTCACAGAGATCCACCTGCCTCTGCCTCCCTGAGTGCTGGGATTAAAGGCGTGTGCTACCACCACCCAGCAGTTTTTTGGTTTTTTGAGACAGGGTTTCTCAATGTAGCCCTAGCTGTTCTGGAAGTCTCTATGTAGACCAGGCTGCACTTAGACTCACAGAGATCCACCTGCCTCTGTTTCCTAAGTGCTAGGATTAAATGTGCACCACCATACCCAGCTCTCTGGTTTTCTTGAGACAGGGTCTTACTACACACCTGGGCTGGCCTTGAACTCCTGATCTTCCTTCTAGCTTCGGTCACTCAGGTGTGGTGGGACAGTGGGATATCTCCCTATGAAGGAATGGAGTTAGACCTGCCAACCTCACAGCACATACTGAGTTAACTCAACTGAGAACAAAGCCTTAAGTAATAAGCCGGGTGTGGTAGCACACGCCTTTAGGGAGGTAGAGACAGGCAGATCTCTGTGAGTTCAAGACCAGCCTGGTCTACAGAGTGAGTTCCACAGAGAAACCCTGTCTCGAAAAACAAAACAACAACGAGAGAGAGAGAGAGAGAGAGAGAGAGAGAGAGAGAGAGAGAGAGAGTGTAGCATGAGTCTTAAAAGTTCTTATTAATAAAATCAAACCCGAGGCCAGTTATTGGGGTTAACACTGGAAGGTCAGAGAGACAGAATAAGCCACAGCTATCTCACCTCACCGGATCCTCAGCTGGTCTTGTTTCCTCAGACTGGATGCCCCGAGCCCTCATCCAGAATGGGTCTCAGCTGAACTGCTGCTAGAAGCCTGAAAGCTTAACCAGCCACATGCTTCTCCAGGCCAAAGGCCTACCCAGGCCAAAATGTCTTTAGTTTCTGGTCCTCATGCCTTATATACCTTTCTGCTTTCTACTACCACGCCCTGGGATTAAAGGCTGACTTTCTGGGATTAAAGGTGTGTATCACCGTGCCTGGCCGTTTCCAATGTGGCCTTGAACTCACAGAGATCCAGAGGGATTTCTGTCTCTGAAATGCTAGGATTAAAGGCGTATGCTACCACTGCCTAACCTCTATGCTTAATATTGTGGCTGTCCTGTTCTCTGACCCCAGATAAGTTTATTAGCTTACACAATATTTTGGGGAACACAATACCCCCACATTTCCTCTCTTTTTGTCTAAAATTAAAAAAGCTTATAACTAATACAAGAAAAACTATATCCAGTAAGTATATACAATATACACAGTCAAGATTACATTAACGATGTCTAGTCCATTAACATTTGACAGATTCAGATAAAAAACTCCATTATATATTAACAATGTCCAGTCCAGTAACATTTGACAAGTTCAGACAAAAAATTTTTTTCATTACTTATCCTATTTAAAACAAGTAATTCCTTTTAAAAGTAGATTCCATAATCTCCCTTTTTATCTTATCATATTCATATTCTCTCTTTTTTCTTTTCATAATACATTCAGTAGTCTACCTTTTGTTATTTTTATATCTTCCCCCTTTTCTTCAGTGTAGATTCAGTAATCTACCTATTTATCCTATTATTTCTTTATCTTTTTTCTCAGAGTAGATTCAATGATCTATCTCATATCTATTTTCTCTTTTTCTTTTTACTTTCTAGGGGTGAAGACATCTTTAGGGAATCTTGAAAAGAAAATTTTTGGGTTAATTGTCAAGTCCTGTATCATTTGTCTAGTCTCTGCATAATAGGAAAGTTCAGGGCTTGTCACAAGTCCTTGCTCGAGTAGTCCGTCAGGCTGGATCATCTCAGCCAGCCATCTCAAAATTGTCCTAAACAATTTGTACTCCAAAGTCAATCTTTCCATGGTGTTAATCAGCTTAATAGCTTTACCATAGTCCATGTGGAATCATCATTGTGGACTCCTGTCGTCTTTTTGAAGATTTCAAAGTCACTGTTAGGCGTGGTCATGGTTCCCTGCAGACTTTTTTTTTTTTTTTTTTTCCTCCTCCCCTGTTTTGTTGGATTAAAATATTATTAATGTCTGTCTTTTGGAACCACGAACATTCTTCCCTAGAAGAGAAAATCTTCACAGCAGTTTCTCCCCACCATTTGTCTTGCCAAACTTTTCCAAACTGACCTTTGCCGATGCTTTCTTGTAACACGATGGTCCTGGCAATTCTTCTCTGAACAAACAGTAGTAAATCCTTTGTCCCAGGTAGCAGCATCACCGTAGTCACCAACATGATGAGAAGAAGCCGGCAACTCGGAGCAGTAGCCGCTGCCTCCATGGTCCCGCTGCCACGGTTTGTGCCTGGGCTCTGGCCGAAGCTTCTCCCCAGCAAGCCTCCTAGGCTGGCCCCAAACTCGGGATCCTCCTGCCTCTGCCTCTGCCTCTGCCTCTGCCTCTGCCTCTGCCTCTGCCTCCTTCAGCAAATCCTATCTGCGTGCGCCACCACAAGAGAGAGAGAGAACTAAGCAATCAAGAAATCATAGGCGGGCTGGAGAGATGGCTCAGAGGTTAAGAGCACTGACTGCTCTTCCAGAGGTCCTGAGTTCAATTCCCAGCAACCACATAGTGGCTCACAACCATCTGTAATGAGATCTGGTGCCCTCTTCTGGCCTGTAGTCATACATGCTGCATACATAATAAAAAATAAATCTAAAAAAAAAAAGAAATCATAGGCATAAGGGTTTTTTTAGCTGCAGCGTCAGAAACAAAAGCAGCAAAAGAGAAAGTAAACTGTGCTTCATCAAAAATAAAAACCAAAACTTAAAAGAAACCACAAAAAAGTAACTAGCCTACAGAATGGGTCAAAATCACCTGAGTTCTAATACCCAGACTATATGCAAGTTTTTATTTTATTATTTTTATTTATTTGTTGGTTTGCTAGGACAGAGTCTTACTGTGTCACCCAGACTAGCCTGGAACTCACAAGTGAGTGCTAGGATTAAAGAGGTATGCCACCACTCCTCACTCAGCATAAAGAATTCTTACAATATAATAATAAGACAACTAACCTAATTCAGAACAGGACATGTCGCTAAGATTACAGGTGGCCACTGGTGTATGAGAAAAGCTCACATACCACTAGACATCAGGGAAATGCAGCTCAGAACAAAAGGGGCAGGTCTGGGAGATGGCTCTGTGCTGAGAGCACCAAGCTCAGGTCCTAGCACCCACATCAGACAGCTCCCATGGCCACTTGGGTCATTGACAGAGGCCCTGTATAGAGTGACATGTACCATGGTCTGGCAGGTTACACAGTGATTACCAGTATGTGACGTTCTCAAGAACAGACTAGTGGTCTGTCTCCAGGGGTGAGGATGGGAGAGTGATGAATGGCTACACCCAGATTGGGGCATGGCTACAGGGCTGGCAGCAGCTGTCAGGGTAGAATGCTTGCCTAACTTGCATGAGGTTCTGGGATGGGCCCTCAGAACTGCAAAATAGAACACAGAACAGCAGCACTCTGGCTCCAGCATCTGCTATTGTGAGCTGGCTGGAGCTGGACCTGCCTCGATGGAGGGCAGCACTCTGGCTTTCATGCAGTTTCATTCGTTACCATGGTTACCACACTCAATGCTGCTTTCCCTCTAAGACCCAGGTTCAAAGTTCACTGCCACTGTGATAGTGTTAAGAGGTGATTGGGGGTCCATGGTGCCACCAAAGGCCACACAATGCCTGGGGTATAGACTGCAACCTATGGCCATGTTGCACCTGAGGGCCATGTTATCACCAGGGCCACACCAATCTGAGTGGCCCTTACTGCCACCATAGTGTTATTTGGGCCAGGGATGCTGCTGAAGGCCACGTCTGGGTCCGTGGCCCTACTGCAGCCAGGGTCTGTGTTGATGTCCGTGGCTCCTGGTACCGTTGAAAGCAGTGCTGATGCCAGAGATCTGGGCCACCACTTGGGGCCATGTTGGTGTCCGAGGGCCCCCGCTGCCACAGGGACCATGCCAATCTGAGTGGCCTGCACTGCCACCTGGGGCCATGGTGACATCCAAACCCAGGCTGATACTGAGGACCACGTCTGGGTCTGTGGTCCTACCACAGCTGGGGTCTGTGTTGATATCCATGGCCCATGTACCACCAAAGGCCACACAGATTCCAGGGTTCCAGGCTGTAACCTGTGACCATGCTGGTGTCTGAGGGCCATGCTGATCTGGGTGACTTGCACAAGGGGCCATACTATCGGATGTTCTGTATGTTAAATGTGTTGCTCTGATTGGTTAATAAATAAAACACTGATTGGCCAGTAGCCAGGCAGGAAGTATAGGCGGGACAAGGAGAGAGGAGAATTCTGGGAAGTGGAAGGCTGAGGCAGAGAGACACTGCCAGCCGTCGCCATGACAAGCGAGATGTATGGTACCGGTAAGCCATGAGCCACGTGGCAAAGTATAGACTAATAGAAATGGGTTAATTTAAGATAGAAGAACTAGATAACAAGAAGCCTGCCACGGCCATACAGTTTGTAAGCAATCAAGTCTCTGTGTGTTTACTTGGTTGGGTCTGAGCAGCTGCGGGACTGGCGGGTGAGAGAGATTTGTCCTGACCGTGGGCCAGGCAGAACCAGAAAAACTAGCTACAGGGCCATGGTGTCATCTGGGCCTGGGCTACCGCCATAGCCATATCTGGATCCATTCCTCAACAACAGCCAGGATCTGGCCTGATGTCCATGGTTCATGTTCACCAGAGGTCATAGGAGTCATGCGTGTTGAAATCTGAGGGTCGTGCTGAGCAAGCCCGGCCCCTCACTGGCCCCAGGATAGCTGGCCTTGCTGCTCAATGGACACTGCACCAGGAGAGCTGCCCCCCATGGGAGAGCTGAACCCTGGACTCAAGAGAGATGGCCCCACTCCTCACCACAGATGGCCCTGATGGCATGGACCTAGGAGAGCTGGCTCTGCCCCTCACCTGAGGAGGGCAGTCCCAGTGGCCCTGATCAGCCATCTCAGCTACCACCCAGACCCACATCCTGGGCCTTGGGTTGCCCCCCTCTCCCTAATATCTGCCCCATCTGTGACCTGCTGGAGTGTGAAGGGACACTCCACAGGATCTCCATGACTTGGGGCAACAGTGGGATGTCTGAGGGGGTTTCAGTGAGGGCCCAGTGATGATGATGTGCCACAGGCCTTGAACCAGACCTATGGCTCATTGCAGTGAATGTTTTTGTGGATGGGGCTGTTGGACAAAAGGGTGGACTGCGTGACAAACCACAGCTCCCGATGCCACTAGGATGAATGGAGAGGTGTAGGAAGGATGGAGGAGCGAGGTGGGTTGTTTGTTTTGTTTTGGGGGGACATGCAGCAGGGGTGTGGGGCAGATACGGAGGGACTGGGAAGTAAGCAGGATTGGGGTACATGATGTGAAATTTCCAGATTTAATAAAGAGTTATGTAAAGAAAAAAAGAAGAGGTGACTGGGGGCTGTCTAGATGGCTCAGTGGTAAAGAGCACTGGCCGCTCTTGAGAGGTCTCATCAACTCCCAACACCCACATGACAGCCTATGACCACGGGTAACTCCAGTCCCAGGGGATCCGATGCCCTTTTCTGGGCTCTGTGGGAACGTGCATGATGCACACAGACATACATACAGGCAAACACTTATACACATAAATAAATAAAAGGTTCAAAAATATTTTTTGAGGAGTTGGAGAGATGGCTCAGCAGTTAAGAGCACTGGCTGCTCCTCTTGGACCAGGGTTCAATTCCCAGCACCCACATGGCAGCTCACAACTCTCTGTAACTCCAATTCAAGGGTACCCGACACCCTCACACAGATACACATTCAGGCAAAATACCAATGCACATAAAGTTTTTACAAAATTAAAAATTTTTGAAAGAGGTGATTAAATACAGGCCTTTGGAGGAGAGAAGCCATCAGTACCACCCAGTGGTAAATCCTGTGTGCTCCAACACTGGGCTGTAAGGCAAGATATGCCAACTGGTGGCACAAAGGTTATAGGGGAACCGCCTGCTTTGGGACTGAATGTAAGGCTTACTCCACAGGAGGGCATGCAAGCCTGGTACTGTAAACCTGGTACCTATGGCGAGGGAGGCCACAGGCCTAGGGGGACCTGGTGTCAAGCTGCCTTCAAATCACTTATGTTTATACACACAGATAGTGCTGCTCAGCCTTGGCCCGAGAAGCTGCTCTCTGCAGTGGGCACAGTGAACGAGGGGTCCTATAACTGGTCAGAGAGTTGGGGTAAGTGACTGTTGAGAGCTCATCTCTGTCACTCCTTCCACGAGGCTCAGGGACATCCAGGAAGCCTGGGCAGAAAGAATGTAAGAGTTGGAGGCTAGGGAGGAACAAAGGGGCGCCACCCTCATGAGGGGCTGGTGTCCTCAGAAGGGGGTGAGATGGCCCCTCCTGCCCTCCCACTCCCAGCCAGGTGGGCAGCTGCTAGCAGGCCTTAGCAGGAGGATGGCCCATGCAGTGTCCAACCTCCAGAACTGCAAGAAACATCTTTCTGTTCACTGTGAATTACCTGGCTGTCATTCCGTTACAATAGGACAGATTAGGACAGGCTTTAACGTTGAAGCACATAGTAGTTAAAGGCATTTACCGCCAAGTCTGAAGACCTGAATTCAATCCAGGACCCATATTGTAGAGGAGAGAACCAACTCCTGAGCATGCTCTGGCCTCCATATACATTCCATGCGTCACACACAGAAAAATGTAGTAAGAATAAAATAATAGCCCTCAGTGGTCAAAGAAGTCAGCACTTCCTGGTACAATTTATCTCTCTGCATCAAACCCAGGGTCTCGTGAAAGCTAGGCAAGCACTCTACCCATGAGCCATATTCCCTGCTTCTGTGCTCCAGAGACAGGGTCTTACAATGTAGCCCAGGCTGGCCTCCTGCCTTCACCTCCCTAGTGTTGGGATTACCAGCATGAAAGCCACCACGCAGACGTGGGTGCACACAGCTTGCACTTGGGTGACCGGTCTACAGGACTCACTGAGGGCTGTAAGCATGAGGGTTCTGCCCTGAAGATCTGGCAGATGAAGACGCCGAGGTGCCAAGGCTTCAGCGGCTGATGCAGAAGACAGCCAGCTGGGCTCTGAGTTTGGATCTGAATCTCCCCTCACCCAGCCAGTATTCTGCACAGGAGCCAGCCGAAAACCAAGCATGCGTACATCATTCCTCTTTGTAATAGGTGCCCTCCTCCCAGCTGTCCACACAATTCATCCCATGAGCTAGCTAGCCTCTTTAGCCCCTGCCTGGACCTTTAGGCCACAATCTCAGGTGGCTTCCAGGGCACACCATGTACTGTTTGTCCTGCAGTCCCTCTGCCCCAGCCTGGCCAAGTGGCCCTTACTCACAGCACCGCCGCTCACCTCCAAGTCTCCAAGGATTGTCTCTGGCAGGACCCAGCTTGGCCACAAGCTTTATTAGCTTGTGATTGTCATGGATCCTATGCCAACTACGCTGACTGACAGGGAAGCATGATGGAGCGGGGAGGACTTAAGAAGGCCAAAGCTCACAGGGTCAGGAGTGGAGCCTACAGGCTACCACCCCAAGCCAGGTACAGAATACTGTCATCTTCAGAAGGCTGAAGGCTGAGGCCAGCAGACAGCATAGGCAGTTGGGCTACATCACAAGATCTCATCCCCAAAAGGAAGTTCTTACTCAAGAGTTATGACTCTTGGCTGCCTTGGGATGAGGGCACCTCTCCCAGTGAACAGCTGTGCCTTTGCCTGGCCCAGGTCAGACACGACAGAAAGCTGAATGGGGCCTGGCCTACCTGGGCCTTTGAAGCTCTGTTCGCAGAACCCTGTCACCTCAACAGTGTGCCACTGCAGGGTGTGGGTGCGTCCTGCTGCAGGTCATTGCTATGGGCTTGGAGCAGGCTTCATTGGTAAAACTACCCTCAGTGCCTTGCTGGTTTTTTGCCTTGCTTCAGTTGAATAATTCCTCACTATTGTCCCTTCCCTACATTTGGAATAGTAATGTATATTCTGTGTTATTATATGTTGGAAGTATGTGATCTGCTTTTTATTTTGATTTTATACAAGATTATAGTTAAGAGATTGCATGAATCTCATAAGAGACTTTGAACTTTGGACTTTTGAACATTGCTGAGACTTGATAGACTATGGGGACTTTTGAAGTTGAACTGAGTACATTTTTATATTATAATATGGCTACAAGTCTTTGGGGGATAGGGAGTGGAATGTGATGGTTTGAAAGAAAATGACCCCCAAAAGGAGTGGCACTTTTGGAAGGTGTGGCCTTTTTGGAGTAGGTGTGGTCTTATTTGAGAAAGTGTGTCACTGTGGAGGAGAGCTTTAAGATCCATATATGCTCAAGTCACACCCAGTGAATCAGTTTACATCCTGTTATCAAGATATAAAACTCTTGGCTCCTTCTCTAGCACCATGTCTGCCTGCATGCCTCCATGTTCCATCATCCACCATAACGATAATGTACGTACTGAACCTCTGAATTGTAAGCCACCCAATTAAATGTTTTCCTTTATAAGAAAAAAAAAAAAAAAACACCCAAAAAAAAACAAACAAAAAAAAACTACCCTCAGTATGGCCAAGCACCCCAGCAGCAGAGGTGGACAGAGCCCCCTCCTGGTGGACACAGACACTGCAGGAGAGGCCGCATCCACACTTTGTTTACGGGTCTTGGTGACTGCCAAGCATGCGCTCAGGGCTGCTCCCAGTTTTCACCTGCACACTCAGGTTCCATGGTCTCCCAAGAAACCCTGAGCCCTAGCAGTGTTAAGCCTGGCTGTGTGTGGAGGCTGCTCCATGGAGGGGACCTGCCAGCTGTCTACCAGATACGACTCTCCCCATGTGCACTCCAGCCCCAAACCAGTCACTCTCTCTCACAAGGTGTCTCAGGCCTGGGGTCTGGCAGTCCTAACCACCAGCCCCATGTGTGAAAATATGCAGCACGCACATTCAGAGTGGCCAGAGCCCTGCCCTCCTCTACCTTCAAAGACAGCTGCTGGGCATGGCCAAGGCTGCCCTGGGACTCAGGCTTACACAGGGAGGAGCCCAAAGCTTTCCTCCCCTGGTGCATCTGGCACCCAGTCCCTGGCTTTGCCGAGCATGGTGGCTAGGGCTGTTTCGGTTGGTCTTGGGCCGCACTCCAATCCACCCGTATAACTAACTGCTCCTATGCAGGGAACCACACCAAGACACCAGACTCTAGTCCAAGAGGCAGGAGACCATGCAGGGGCCAACTTTAATACTGGGGTTGACCCGTTTTGGGTTAAGGAAGAGATCTCCTTTCCTGGTGGGCCCTGAAAGGATGGAAAGCCCTGTGGTCCTCAAGGACTCGAGGATCAGGGACTGTCCCCTATCAAACAAGCACAGGACCCTGAAAGTCACCTCTAAGCTCTGCTCCTCCAGGGCACTGGTGGCTTAGGGACTGGCAGCTGTGAATCCAGATTCCATGGGGTACACACCCATTGGAACAGGGTCTTGTCACCTCCTTCAAGATGTCTTTCTTCTGTGAAAGTCAGGCTCCTAGATTTGTCCATTTAGCAGGGTGGCCCCTGGTCCACCTCCCCAAAACATAAGAGGCTCAAGTCTGAGGTGCCAAAGAAGATGCTCCAAGAGATTTGGAGAACACCAGTATCCTAGGGTTTCTGTCACTAGCCTGTAGGGAAACTGAGGGACATCAGGAGGCCAGGCACGGTGAGAACCCCTTAACTGAAGCCCCCCACCAGCTTGGAGCAGCAGAGACAAGAGAAGGAAACATAGGGACCCCAAGGTCTGAAGTGCTTCCTCACAAAAGAGCGCAGGTCACACGGACTGGGTCAGCCACGAGAACAGCACCAGGAGTATTGGGCTGCGGCCACTGTGGGAAGCACAGCTGCCTGAAGCTGGGCCTGGCTGGGCTTTGAGTGTCCACTTAATCCAGAATGAGAGCAGGACAACGGTGCATCCAGACTAAAGTTCGAATCGCGTTGTGGCACCCTGACGTCAGGGCGGTGTGAGCTGCTGCTCCAGCCACCAGCACCCGCACTGGCCAGCGCAGCCTTGGGCCTCCTGGGAGCCCTCAGGGTTGACACGCAGCCAAACGCTCTTGGGCCAGTCCTCAGAGAATCCCTGCAAGTCCCTGGAGAGTCGGAGTTATGAAGCTGCCACCAGCTCTGCCTGCCTGGATCTGGCCTTGGCAGGGGCTTCTGTGGAGAAAACAATCGTTCATGATGTACTCATGAGCACAGCAAGCTCTCAGAGGATGAGGCCAGAGGCTGCAGGCGAGGGTGCGCCCAGCAGGGGAGGTGAGTTATAAACAGGAAGCCAGATGGACCCAGAGGCCGGGCACAGCCTGTGCAGTAGGTCTCTGGAGGCTTGGGGCTCCCAGAAGCCACACAGGAACAGAGGGAAACATGGAGCCACTGGGACTCTGAGTGTCCGTTAACCACTGACTAGCATGCAGTGGAGGCTTCTGAGCTGTGACCACAATGCTGCGGGGGCAGCGTTGCCCAAAGCTGTGAGTTCCAGATGACAGCTGGACTGGGGGATCTAAGCCCTTGGGGGCCCAAGTGGCTGGCAAGCCTTCTCCCAGGGCTGATGAATGGACATGCCTCTGTGAGTTGGTCTGGATCCCATTAGAGGACCCAACCCCTTGGGAACCCACTCTCCATCAACCGGGGCACAGCCACAGGTACACTTTCCCACCAGGCTGCGGGAGCTGCCGGTGGGCAAGTAGGAGGAGCACTGTGTATTGGTCCCTCTGAGATTTATGCCTGCGACTTCAGACCAACACACTTCCACACAAAAAGCAAAGGTACCTGGGTTTATGTCAGGAAGGGGCTCCGAAGGAACCTCTGGTAACTCGATTTGTTCCTGCAAGAAGCAAAGATGAGGCGTGAGCTGGGTGTGCTGCCACAGGCTGCCCTGGCTCTCGAGAGGAGCTGGATCTACTTGTTAGCGGCCCTCAGAGGGAGGCGGCAGTGGCCGGTCTACTGCTCAGAGACCCAGCTCTGGAGCTCTGCACTCTCCTTGTCTACAGCATCTTTACAGATGACCGCTGCAGAGGTGACAAGGCCATTCCAAGAGGCCCCAGGATCCCAGTGATCTAGAGCTACTCCTAAGAATATTAGTTCCCAAGCAGGGGCTGCAAAAGACCATGGAGGAAGTAGAGACCAGGGTATGCTGAGTCCCCAGGGCTAGGAAGCCGTGACGGGCTTCTGCTGGGAAGCACCGAGGGGCTACAATCCTGGAGGGCTGTGGGGGATAGCTGCTCCATGGGTGTAGGTGGCCTCTGTCCTCCTGTGGCCTGTCTTCCCAGCAGCGCATCAGGCTTCTGGCCCTAGCATGTGGGCAGCCACAGGACCCAAGGGGTAACTTCCCGGACAGTCGTACTGGGCTGTGAACAGCAGGTGGCTCTGGGGCAGCAGGTAAGACCTTAACAAGCAGAGGCTATGGCCAATGGAGCTAAAGAATCCAGTTTGGGAGCTACAGAGCTCGTGGCCTGGACATGGGGTCAGACCCAGGTGCAGCACAGCAGACCCTCAGGGCCTGCAGTGCAGAGGTGAACAGGTTCCACCGAGTCACAAGGGGAAAGCAGGCTGATGGGGCGGGGAAGGCTGAGCATGTCCCCTCTGTCCAAACATGGGTCACAGGTGCCTGCAGCAAGCTGCTGGGTCAGCCTCCAACCACCCTGCTTCTACAGCTCCCCAGCCACCAGCACCGGGTGTGGAAGAAGCCTCGCTTCAGCACAAGTGAAAACCATCTTAGGAAGGAAATCAGGAAACCAGGACCCTGGGCTCAGACATAACAGCTAGATACACCACCAAGCAGAGGCCTATAGAGTCCCATCCCCCAGGGGACCAGACAGCCCTGGGGACCTGTACCTGAGTGATTGCATTCAGCTCTTCCAGGATGGCATCCTCATCCTCCTGAGTAAAGTTTCCTGCCAGCAACTCATCAATTTGCTGTGGAAGGAAGAGATGTACTGAGAAGCAGTCCTGGCAGGGCTCTGGGTTCCCAGGGACAGTATTCCCAGTTGTGACTCTGGGTTCCCCCGGGAAGCAGTGCAATGGGTGGGCCTGTGCCCAGCAAAACATACCCGCTGGTACTCTACTGCCTCCTGGGTCTCATCCAGGATCCTCTCCACCTCCTCTATGGACATCACCTGGGGATGAGATGATGAGTTTCAGGGCTGCTCAACAAGGCAAACGACAGCCCCTGGCAAGGGCTGTGCCCTTACCCTATCTTTCCCTCAGCAAAGCCAGGGAAGCGGGCCTGCCCTTGGCTCTGAGCCAGGCCTGTCTTCAGAGGCACTGCCCAGACCTTCCCAGACCCAGAACAACCCTGACAATTATAAATAAAACAGGTCAAAACTGGAAATCCTTCCCGGGAGGGGACCGAACTTCCTCTGTGTATAATCAATACGGCACCGCTGCTGGCCTGTGTCACATGCACCTCAGACCCTACTCAGATTCCCGGAGAGGCAGCAAACCCAACCTCTGGCCACTGAGCCCCGCTCCCTGACCAGCCCACTCACCATACCCATGCCCTGCTTTCCCCACCACTCAGCTGTGGCACACCTCCCTCAGGTCCCGCTGGTCCCTGTCAAGCACTGGCCCATCCCCCAGTCCAGCTAAACTCAGGTCCTGAGCTGGCACAGATGCCGCTTGCGGCCGCACCGCCTGCTGGGCGCCGTGAGGACCTACCTGGTGCATCTTGTTCAGACACTCGTTGCCCACCTGAAGCCCCTCCATCACCTTCATCTCAATCTGCGTGAACTCGATGCTCTGAACCTGAAAGGAGCAGCCACTGGTCAGAAGCCCTCCTGGGCTCTGGACCCATGGGGTGACAGGCTTCTGGCATTGGAAGGAATGTCCTACCCTTTCTCGTTCTCTGCTATGGCAGCTGGGACTTACTGAGAAAGTGCTGGAGACATTCAAAGGGTGATAACTGCCTTTCAGTGGCTCCAGCCAGCAGGGGCAAACCAGGATGCTCTTACCCCAACCCTGGGAGATGCACATGCAACCCCACCAGCCCGACCTGCTCCCCACTTCCCACCCTGGGGTGGCCAGCCCCCACCCCATTCCCTAGGTGCTATGGTTCCCAGCAAAGGCTCCTGGGCACAGCCTACCATGGCTTCCAGGCTGCTGATCTGGTTCTCTGTCCTGTCGAGCAGCTGTTCCCGGTACCTCTTCTTCTTGAGCAGCAGCTTGGCCCGTCTGCAAGGGAAGCCACCTTGTCTGTCCTGGCTCAGCTCCAGGGAAGTGCCTCCTCTCCCACCACCACTTTGGGCGAGCCCAAAGGAAGTGCCCCTTACTCTTTCCTGCCATCCCGCAGCAGCTGCCTGGCCAGAGCCCGCTCCCTCTCCAGCTGCTGTGTGACCCTCTTCTGGTACTGCCTCAGCTTGTCCCTCTGCTGCTTCAGTTGCTGGGGAGAGAGCAAGAATGCAGCCCGGTCAGCAGCTCCTCCAGTCAGATTCTCACCAGGCTGCTAGTCCCAACATGGTCAGGAAGAGCCAGGCAATCCTCTCTAATGGTGGCCTCTGCTGCCCAGAGGATATGTGGCAATATTCAGAAACACCTCTAGACTTTCACGGCGGGGATGCAACTGGCATCCCCAAGGCCCACTGTGCCAAGGAGGAGACTTTCACCCTGCTCAGCCACAGCTTGGCCACAGCCTGTGCTCCTTGGGTCACTGAGGTGGCCACCAGGCCCTGGAAGGTTCTAGTGTAACAGAGAACATGATGCTGCATGCCGTCCTTCACTCCACCCCTCCCTTCTTTTGAGACTAAGTGTTGCCCAATCCCCCTGCCTCGGCCTACAGAATGTTTGCTGCCACACATGACTCTTCCCATTTTTATCGTGTGTAGTGGGCAGCTGTTGAGACTCTGTGGATTTCTCGCATTAATCATGCACTTGGCTCTCCTGTCTCCACTGCCATCTACCTGAATGGACAGCAGCGGCTTGGCTATCAGCTGTGTGCCCTACAGTGAACGCATGGCCACTGTTCAATTGTGGTCAGTCCTCCCTGCTTAGGCCATTCCCTCCCATTCTGTGTCCAAATGCTGTCACTTCAGATGGAACTCGCATGAACAGGTGCAGGCAGGCCCTGGCCACACTTCACACACAGGATGGCACCTTGAGGGCACCATGGTGAGTGAAGGCAATGGGCACCTTTAAGATTCAGCTAGCGAGAAACCATCCACCATGCACTCTAGGTTACCTGGGAGACCATGCCAGCAGGGCAGCTCTGCTGGCTGAGGGAGGGAGGACCAGCCCCCAGGTCCTTCACCTTCACCCAGTGTTTTCTACAGGGTCTGCCCCTCAGCGGGCATCACTATTCCCACCCTTCAGATTTGGAGGCCTTGTGGCCAGGCTACATGTACTCTTTCTTCTTGGTTGGTTTTTTTTCCTGCCAGCTGTATACAAAGCATCAGAAGTCTTGCCTGGAGATACTAGAGGGGAGACCAGTGGAGCTGCAGGAAGGCCAGGCTGTGCCTCTGTGGAGCTAGCAATCTGAGTAAGTCTGGCGTGGCGGCAGCAGCTAGGGCTAGGCTCTCTCCCTCCTGTGTCCCTGACGCCTTGGGACTGTTTAGATGTGTGCTTGGCAGTGGTGTCCTGGCTGCAGGACCCACCTCTGTGACAGTTCTGCTTAGCACTGGAGGACGCCGTCCTGAGACACGGGTGTCCCGGGGGCTTCCTGCACTCCACAGAGGCTGCAGAGGAGGGGACGAGCACCCTTTCCCGTAAGAATCACACTGAGACTTCTAGTGACAGCCACGCCCACGGGCTCTTTATCTGGGGCCTTTAAGAACTTTCAGTAACTTATGGCTCGGGGTGCCAAGACCACCGGCTGTCAGCAGCTTCCTTCCTGGCACCTCCTCTCAC
>CABHPH010105049.1:0-13770 GCA_902168325.1 Peromyscus nudipes
ATATACACGGTCAAGAAGAATGGACAGCTGAATTAAAAAACCATCAACAATTTCCAGAATGTAAAATCCTGAATCATGACATGACACAAATGGAATTCAGGTGTTTCTGGTACATAGACTGCTCTCACCTAAGGTGAGGTTGAACTGTTGACCTTGTGTACATCCTACTTCACAAATAAGTCTGTCAGATACACTAAGCCTATAGGTTGAAGATGATGCCCCAACTCTGCGGAGAAACCTCAGGTGACTGTCCAGGCGGCTGGCTGTTTCTATCAACTCACAATTTTTTTGGAAGTTTTTATTTTTGTTAGGTAATGTTATTTCCTTCTTGGGTCTCTGAAGGAGTTGAAGATTATTTAGTTATAGTTGAAGATTAATTAGGATAGAAAGTGAATTAGATACACTAGGGTAGATAATAGAATTATTTTCTCTGAATTTGTTAAATAAAAATAGACTAGATATTGTTTAGGTAGTTATTACTTGTATATATTGTATATAGTTATTGTACTTCCATATATAGTTTTTCTTATGTTAATTATATGCGTTTTTCTTTTTTTCTTTTATTTAAATAGAAAAGGGGAAATGTGGTGATATTTTCTTTTGTATTAAAATGTTATATTTTAATAAATAAAGTTGCCTAGGGGTCAGAGCTATTAACAAGCCATAGCCAGAGTCTGGCGAACAAGTAGTGATGCGGCAGTTAGGCAGTTGGGCTTACAACCAATGAGAAGGCAGAACAGAATTCTATAAAAAGACAAACCCCCTTTTGAGCTGAGGAGTCATTGCTTCAGGGAGTGACTAGCTAACTGAAAGCAGTTAAGGCTCTTAGCTCTGACCTCTTCAGCTTTTCTCTTTACTTGGATAGTGTGTTTCTTTTTTAGCTACTAAGTAACAACTACAGTGTCTCTCTTTAGGCAAGCAAGTGTTGAATTCCTCTTCTTAAATGGAGTTGAATCACATGCAGTCTCTTATCCTACCAGCAACAGTTCTTTTCGAGTAAGGAAAGTCACTAATGAGCTCCCATTGAGATACACAGTGCAAATGGCACTAGTGTCTATTCCCAGCAAGTACATTGCATTGTATGGAAGAGAAGCTACTGTTTTGTTCAATTTCCTAAGTAGAGTTGAACTAGGTATTGTCCCTGTGGTTAGGAAGCACAGTTTATTTGCTCTCAGCCGGCTTACTGTTCTGGCTGTATAGGAAACTCCATATAACAGAAGAGTGAGCTTTTCTCAAAAGCAGAGTGTTTCTCTCTTTAGGAAACCCAGTGTTGAATTCCCCTTCTAAAACGGAGTTGAATCACTTGCAGTCTCTTATCCTACGAACAACAGTTCTTTTCTGGTAAGGAAAGTCCCTATTGGGCTCCTATTGATATACACAGTGCAAATGGCACTTGCGTATTTTCCCAGCAAGTACAATGCATTGGATGGAAGAGAAGCTACTGTTTTGCTCAGTTTCCTAAGCAGAATTGAACCAGGTATGGCCCGTGTGGTTAGGAAGCACATTTTATTTGTTCTGAGCCTGCTCACTCTTCTGGCTGTATAGGAAATTCCACATAGTAGATGAGTGAGCTTTTCACAAAAGCAGAATGTTTTTCTCTTTACGCAACCCAGTGTTGAATTCCCCTCCTGAAACGGTGTTCAATCACATGCAGGCTCTTACCCTAAGAGCAACAGTGATTTTCGGGTAAGGAAAGTCACTACTGGGCTGCCTTTGAGAAACACAGTGCAAATGGCACTCGCGTATTGTCCCAGCAAGTAGAGTGCTTTGGATGAAAGAGAAGCTACTGTTTTGCTCAGTTTCCTAAGCAGAGTTGAACTAGGTATGGCCCGTGGGGTTAGGAAGCACAGTTTTTTTGTTCTGAGCCAGCTCACTCTTCTGGCTGTAAAGGAAACTCCATGTAATAGAAGAGTGAGCTTTTCTCAAAAGCAGAGTGTTTCTCTCTTTAGGCAACCCAGTGTTGAATTTCCCTTCCTAAAGGGAGTTGAATCACATGCAGTCTTTTTTTCTACAAGCAACAGTTCTTTTCAGGTAAGGAAAGTCACTAATGGGCTCCCATAGAGATACACAGTTCAAATGGCCTTCCCATCTGTTCCAAGCAATTACAGTGCATCGAATGGAGGAGAAACAACTATTTAGCCTAATTTGCTAAATAGAGATGAACTAGGTATGGCCCGTGTGATTAGGAAGCACACTTTTTTTTTCGGAGCCAGCTCACTCTTCTGGCTATATAGGAAACTCCATATAGTAGAAGAGTGATCTTTTCTCAAAAGCAGAGTGTTTCTCTATTTAGAAAAGCCAGTGTTGAATTCCTCTTCTTAAATCGAGTTGAATCACATGCAGTCTCTTATGCTACCAGCAACAGTTCTTTTCGAGTAAGGAAAGTCACAAATGGGCTCCCATGAGATACACAGGGCAAATGGCAATAATGTCTATTCCCAGGAAGTACATTGCATTGTATGGAAGAGAAGCTACTGTTTTGCTCAGTCTCCTAAGTAGAGTTTAACTAGGTATGGTCCGTGTGGTTAGGAAGCATAGTTTATTTGTTCTCAGCCTCCTTACTGTTCTGGCTGTATAGGAAACTCCATATAATAGAAGAGAATGCTTTTTTCAAAAGCAGAGTGTTTCTCTCTTTAGGCAAGCCAGAGTTTAATTCCCCTTTTAAACGGAGTGGAATCACATTCATTCTCTTATCCTACGAGTAATAGTTCTTTTCAGGAAAAGAAAGTCACTATTGGGCTCCCTTTGAGATACACTGTGCAAATGGAACTCATGTCTGATCCCAGCAATTACAGTGCGTTTGAAGGAAGAGAAGCTACTGTTTTGCTCAGTTTCCTAAGCAGAGTTGAACTAAGTATGGCCCATGTGGTTACGTAGCACAGTTTTTTTTTCTGAGCCAGCTCTGTTGTGGCTGTATAGGAAACTCCATATAATAGAAGAGTGAGCTTTTCTCAAAAGGAGAGTGTTTCTCTCTTTACACAATCCAACGTAGAATTCTCCTTCCTAACCGGACTTTAATCACATGAAATCGCGTATCCTAAGAGCAACAGTTCTTTTACGGTAAGGAAAGTCACTATTGGGCTCTAATTGAGATACACAGTGCAAATGGCACTCGAGTATGTTCCCAGCAATTACAGTGAATAGGATGGAAGTGAAGCTACCGATTTGCTCAATTTCCTAAGCAGAGTTGAAATAGGTATTGCCCATGTGGTTAGGAAGCACATTTTTTCTGTTCTGAGTCAGCTCACTCTTCTGACTGTATAGGAAACTTCATATAGTAGAAAAGTGAGCTTTTCTCAAAAGCACAGTGTTTCTCTCTTTTGGCATGCCAGTGGTGAATTCACCTTCGCAAACGGAGTTGAATCACATGCAGTCTCTTATCCTACTGGTAACAGTTCTTTTGGGGTAAAGAAAGTCACTATAGGGCTCCCATTGAGATACACAGTGGAAATGGCACTCGCGTCTGTTCCAAGCAAGTACAGTGCATTGGATCGAAGAGAAGGTACTGTTTTGCTCACTTTCCTAAGCAGAGTTGAACGAGTTATGCACCCTGTGTTTAGGAAGCACAATTTTCTTGTTCTAGGCCAGCTCACTGTTCTGGCTCTATAGGAAACTCCATATAGTATAAGAGTGTGCTTTGCTCAAAAGCAGAGTTTTTTACTCATTAGGGAAGCCAGTGTTAAATTCTCCTTCAAAAATGGAGTTGAATCACATGCAGTCTTATTCTACGAGCAACAGTTCTTTTCAGGTAAGGAAAGTCACTTTTGGGCTCCCATTGAGATACACATTGCAAATGGCACTCACGTTTGTTCCCAGCATATACAGTGCATTGGATGGAAGAGAAGCTACTCTATTGCTCAGTTTCCTAAGCACAGCTGAACTAGGTATGGCCCATGTGGTTAGGAAGCACACTTATTTGTTGTGAGCCAGCTCCCTGTTCTGGCTGTATAGGAAACTCCATATAGTAAAAGAGTGAGATTTTCTAAAAAGCGGAGTGTTTATCTCTTTAGGCATCCCAGTGTTGAATTCACCTTCCTAAACAGAGTTGAATCACATGCAGTCTCTAATCCTATGAGGAACACATCTTTTCTAGGAAAGAAAGTCTCTATTGGGGTCCCATTGAGATACATGTGAAAATGGCCCTAGGGTCTGTTCCCAGCATTTATATTGCACTGGATGGAGTAGAAGCTACTGTTTTGCTCAGTGTCCTAAGCAGAGTTGAACTAGGTATGGCCCCTGTGGTTAGGAAACATTTTTTATTTTTTCTGAGCCAGCTCACTGTTCTGGCTGTACAGGAAACTGTATATAATAAAAAAGTGTGCTTTTCTCAAAAGCAGAGTGTTTCTCTTTTTAGGCAACCCAGTGTTTTATTCACCTTCCTAAACGGAGTTGAATCACATGGAGTCTCTTATCCTACGAGTAACAATTCTTTTGGGAATCAAGAAAGTCACTATTGGGCTACCATTGAGATACACAGTGGAACTGGAACTCGCATCTGTTCCCAGAAATTACAGTGCATTGGATGGAAGAGAAGTTACTGTTTTGCTCAATTTCCTAAGCAGAGCTGAACTAGGTATGGCCTGTGTGGTTAGCAAGCACACTTATTTGTTGTGAGCCAGCTCCCTGTTCTGGCTGAAGAGGAAACTCCATATAGTAAAAGAGTGAGCTTTTCTCAAAAGCAGAGTATTTTTGTCTTTAGGCAAGCCTGTATTGAATTCCCCTTCTTAAATGTAGTTGAATCACATGCAATATCTTATCCTACAAGCTACAGTTCGTTTCAGGTAAGGAAAGTCAGTATAGGGCAACCATTGAGATACACAGTGCAAATGGCACTGGTGTCCATTCCCAGCAAGTATATTGCATTGGGTGGAAGAGAAGCTACTTTTTTGTTCAGTTTCCTAAGCTGAGTTGAACTAGGTATCGCCCGGGTGCTTAGAAAGCACAGTTCATTTATTCTGAGCCTGCTCACTGTTCTGGCAGTATAGGAAACTCCATATAATAGAAGAGTGAGCTTTTCTCAAATGCAGAGTGTTTTTCTCTTTAAGCAACCCAGTGTTGATTTCCCCTTCCTAAAGGAGTTGAATCACATGCAGTCTCTTATCCTATGAACAACAGTTCTTTTCGGGTAAGGAAAGTCAATATTGGACTCCAGTTGAGATAAACAGTTCAAATGGCACTCGCGTCTGTTCCAAGCAACTGGAGTGCATTGGATGAAAGAGAAGTTGCTGTTTTGCTCAGTTTCCTAGGCAGATTGAACTAGCTATAGCCCATGGTGTTAGGAAGCACAGATTTTGTTCTGAGCCAGCTGACTCTTCTGGCTCTATAGGAAACTCCATATGGTAGAAGAGTGTGCCAATCTTTAGACAATCCAGTGTTGAATTCACCTTCCTAAATGGATTCGAATCACATGCAGTTTCTTATCCTATGATCAACAGTTCTTTTAGGGTAAAGAAAGTCACTATAGGGCTCTCATTGAGATACACAGTGCAAATGGCACTCACGTCAGTGCCCAGCAATTACATTGCATTGGATGGAAGAGAAGCTCCTGTTTTGCACACCTTCCTAAACAGAGTTGAACTAGGTATGCACCGAGTGTTTAGGTGCAAAGTTTTTTTTGTTCTAAGCCAGCTCACTGTTCTGGCTCTATAGGAAACTCCATATAGTAGAAGAGTGAGATTTTCTCAAAAGCAGAGTGTTTTTCTCTTTAGGCAAAGCAGTGTTGAATTCCCCTTCCTAAATGGAGTTGAATCACAGCAACAGTCCTTTTCGAGTATGGAAAATCAATATTGGGCTCCCCTTGATATACCTAGTGTAAATGGCTGTCCTGTCTTTTCCCAGCAAGTACAGTGCGTTGGATGGAAGAGAATCTACCGTTTTGCTAAGTTTCCTAAGCAGATATGAACTAGTTATGGCCTGTCTAATTAGGATGCACAGTTTTTTTGTTCTGAGCCAGCTCACTGTTCTGGCTCTATAGGAAACTCCATATAATAGATGAGTGAGCTTTTCTCAAAAGCAGAGTGTTTCTCTCTTTAGGCAACCCAGTGTTGAATTCCCCTTCCTAAAAGGATTTGAATCACTTGCAGTCTCTTATCCTATGAGCAACAGTTCTTACAGGGTAAGGAAAGTCACTATTTGGCTCACTTTGAGATACACAGTGCAAATGGCACTCACGTCTGTTCCCAGTAATTACAGTGCTTTGGATGGAAGACAAGCTACCGTTTTGCTCAGTTTCCTAAGTAGAGTTGAAGTAGGTATGGCCCGTGTGGTTATGAAGCACAGTTTTTTGTTCTGAGCCAAATTACTCTTCTGGCTGTATAGGAAACTCCATATTGTACAAGAGTGAGCTTTTCTCAAAAGCAGAGTGTGTCTCTCTTTAGGCAAGCAAGTGTTGAATTCACCTTCTTATACAGAGATGAATCACACGCAGTCTGTTATCCTATGAACAACAGATCTTTTTGGGTAAGGAAATTCACTATTGGGCTCCCATTGAGATACACAGTGAAATTGGCACTTGCTTCTCCTCCCAGCAAATACAGTGCATTGGGTGGAAGAGAAGCTACTGTTTTGCTCAGTTTGCTAAGCAGAGTTGAACTAGGTATGGCCTGTGTGGTTAGAAAACACAGTTTATTTTTTCTGACCCAGCTCACTGTTCTGGCTGTATAGGAAACTCCATATAATAGAAGAATGAGCTTTTCTCAAATGCAGATTGTTTCTCTCTTTAGGCGACCCAGTGTAGATATCCCCTTCCTAAACGGAGTTGAATCACATGCAGTCTCTTATCCTACGAGTAACAGTTCTTTTGGTGTAAAGAAAGTCACCATTGAACTCCCATTGACAAATACTGTGCAAATGGCATTCGCCTCTGTTGCCAGCAAGTACAGTGCATTGGATGAAAGAGAATGTACTGTTTTGCTGAGTTTCCTAAGCGGAGTTGAACTAGGTATAGCCCGTGGGGTTAGGAACCACAGTTTTTTTTTTTGTTCTGAGCCAGCTCACTCTTCTGGCTCTACAGGAAACTCCATATATTAGAAGACTGTGCTTTTCTCAAGAGCAGAGTGTTTGTCTCTTTAGCTAACCCATTGTTGAATTCCCCTTCCTAAATGGAGTTGAATCACATTTAGTCTCTTATCCTAAGAGCAACAGTTCTTTTCGGGTAAGAAAGTCAGTATTGGGCTCCTATGGATATTCACAGTGCAAATTGCACTCGTGTCTGTTCCCAGCAATTAGAGTTCATTGGATGGAAGAGAAGATACTGTTTTGCTCAGTTTCCTGAGCAGAGTGAACTAGGTATTGACCTGGTGTTTAGGAAGCACAGTTTCTTTGTTCTGAGCCAGCTCACTGTTCAATCTGTTTAAGAAACTCCATTAGTAAGAAGAGTGAGCTTTTCACAAAAGCAGAGTGTTTTTCTCTTTAGGCAAGCCAGTGTTAAATTCCCCTTCCTAAGCAGAGTTGAATCACATGCAGTCTCTTATCCTACGAGCAACATTTCTTTTTGGGTAAGGAAAGTCACTATTGGCCTCCATTGATATACACAGCAAAACGCACTCGCGTCTGTTCCCAGCCAGTAAAATGCGTTGATTGAAGGGAAGATACCATTTTGCTCAGTTTCCTAAGCAGAACAGAACTAGGTATGGCCCGTGTTTTGAGGAAGCACAGTTTTTTTTTGTTGTGAGCCAGGTCACTCCTCTGGCTGTTTAGGTAACTCCATAGAGTAGAAGAGTGAGCTTTTCTCAAAAGCAGAGTGTTTCTATACTTAGACAAGCCAGTGTTGAATTCCCCTTCTTAAATGGAGTTGAATCACATGCAGTCTCTTATTCTATGAGCAACACTTATTTTCGTGTAAGGAAAGTCACTATTGCTCTCCCATTGAGATACGCAATACAAATGGCACTGGCGTCTGTTCCCAGCAAGTACAGTGCATTGAAATGAAGAGAAGCTACTGTTTTGCTCAGTTTCCTAAGCAGAGATGAACTAGGTAAGGCCCGTGTGGTTAGGAAGCACAGTTTTTTTTGTTCTAGCCAGCTCACTCTTCTTGATGCATATTAAACTCCCTATAGTAGAAGAGTGAGCTTTTCTCAAAAGCAGAGTGTTTCTCTCTTTAGGCAAGCCAGAGTTGAATTCCTCTTCTTGAATGGAGTGAATCACATGCAGTCTCTTATCCTACAAGAAACGATTATTTTTGGGTAAAGAAAGTCACTATTGGGCTCCCTTTGAGATACAATGTGCAAATGGAACTCGCATCTGATCCCAGCCAGTACAGTGCATTGGATGGAAGAGAAGCTACTGTTTTGATCAGTTTCCTAAGCAGAGTTGAACTAGGTATGGCCCGTGTGGTTAGGAAGCACAGTTTTTTTTGTTCTGAGGCAGCTCACTCTTCTGGCTCTATAGGAAATTCCATATAATAGAAGAGTGAGCTTTTCTCAAAATCATAGTTTTTCTCTCTTTAGGCAACCCAGTGTTGAATTCCTCTTCCTAAACGGGGTTGAATCACGTGCAGTCTCTTATCCTTAGAGCAACAGTTCTTATCGGGTAGGGAAAGTCACTATTTGGGTCCCTTTGAGATACACAGTGCAAATGGCACTCACGTCTGTTCCCAGCAATTAGAGTGTATTGGATGGAAGAGAACCTACCGTTTTGCTCAGTTTCCTAAGTAGAGTTGAACTAGGTATGGCCCGTGTGGTTAAGCTGCACAGTTTTTTGTTCTGAAGCAAATTAATCTTCTGGCTGTATAGGAAACTCCATATTGTACAAGAGTGAGCTTTTCTCAAAAGCAGAGTGTTTCTCTCTTAAGGCAAGCAAGTGTTGAATTCACCTTCCTATGCAGAGTTGAATCACACACAGTCTGTTATCCTATGAACAACAGTTCATTTTGGATAAGGAAATTCACTATTGTTCTCCCATTGAGATACACAGTGCAAATGGCACTCGCTTCTGCTCCCAGCAAATACGGTGCATTGGGTGGAAGAGAAGCTACTGTTTTGCTAAGTTTCCTAAGCAGAGTTGAACTAGGTATGGCCCGTGCGGTTAGGAAGAACAGTTTATTTTTTCTGACCCAGCTCACTGCTCTGGCTGTATAGGAAACTCCACATAATAGAAGAGTGAGCTTTTCTCAAAAGCAGAGGGGCTCTCTCTTTATGCAAAAGAGACAAACATTCCCCTTCATAAATGGAGAGATATCAAATGCCGTCACTTACCCTACGAACAACATTTCTTTTCATGTAAGAAAAGTCACTATTGGCCTGCCATTAAGATACACAGTGCAAATGGCACTGGCGTCTTGTCCCAGCAAGTGCAGAGCATTGGATGGAAGAGAACCTACTGTTTTGCTCAGTTTCCTAAGCAGAGTTAAAGTAGCTGTGGCTCGTGTGGTTAGGAAGCACAGTTTTTTTTGTTCTGAGCCAGCTAACTCTTCTGGCTTTATAGGAAACTCCATATAGTAGAAGAGCGAGTTTTTCTCAAAAACAGAGTGTTTCTCTCTGTAGGCAATCCAGTGTGAATTCCCCTTCCTAAACGGAGTTGAATCACATACAGTCTCTTAACCTACAAGGAACAGTTCTTTTGGGGTAAAGAAAGTCACTATTGGGCTCCCATTGACAAATACAGTGCAAATGGCATTCGTGTCTGTTCCCAGCAAGTACAGTGCATTGGATGGAAGAGCAGGTACTGTTTTGCACAGTTTCCTAAACAGAGTTTAACTAGGTATAGCCTGTGAGGTTAAGAAGCACAGTTTTTTTGTTTGAGCCAGCTCACTCTTCTGGCTCCATAGGAAACTCCATATAGTAGAAGAGGGCGCTTTTCTCAAGAGCAGAGTGTTTGTCTCTTTAGCCGACCCAGTGTTGAATTCCCCTTCCTAAACGGAGTTGAATCACATGCAGTCTCTGATCCTGTGAGCAACAGTTCTTTTCGGGTAAAGAAAGACACTATTGGGCTCCCATTGATATACACATTGCAAATAGTACTCACTTCTGTTCCCAGCCATTAGAGTTCATTGGATGGAAGAGAAGCTACTCTTTTGCTCAGTTTCCTTTTTAGAGTTGAACTAGGTTTGCACTGTGTGTTTAGGAAGCACAGTTTTTTTGTACTAAGCCAGCTCACTGTTCTGGCTCTAAAGGAAACTACATATAGTAGATGAGTCAGATTTTCTCAAAATCAGAGTGTTTTTCTCTTTGGGCAAGCCTGTGCTGAATTCCCCTTCTTAAATGGAGTTTAATCAATGAAGTCTCTTATCCTACAAGCAATAGTTCTTTTCAGGTAAGGAAAGTCAGTATTGGGCTCCCATTGAGATACAGAGTGCAAATGGAACTAGCGTCTGTTCCCAGGAAGTACAGTGCATTGGATGGAAGAGAAGCTACTGTTTTACTCAGTTTCCTAAGCAGAGTTGATCTCCGTATGTCCCGAGTGGTTATGAAAAACAGTTTTTTTGTTCTGAGCCAGCTCACTGTTCTGGCTCCATAGGAAACTCCATATAGTAGATGAGTGAGATTTTCTCAAAAGCAGATTGTTTTTCTCTTTAGGCAAGCCAGTTTTGAATTCCCCTTCGTAAATGGAGTTGAATCAAAGCAAAACTCCTTTTCGGGTAAGGAAAGTCACTATTGGGCTTCCCTTGAGATACCCTGTGCAAATGGCAGTCCTGTCTTTTCCCAGCAAGCACAGTGCGTTGGAGGGAAGAGAATCTACTGTTTTGCTCAGTTTCCTAAGCAGAGTTGAACTAGGTATGGCCTGTGTGGTTAGGATGCAGGCATTTTTGTTTTGAGAAAGGTCACTCTTCTGGATCTATAGGAAACTCCATAGAGTAGATGATTGTGCTTTTTTCAAAAGCAGAGTGTTTCTCTCTTTAGGCAAGCCAGTGTTCAAGTCACCTTGCTAAATGAATTTGACACATGCAGTCTCTTATCCTAACAGCAACAGTTATTTTCGGGTAAGGAAAGTCACTATTAGGCTCCCTTTGAGACACACAGTGCAAAGGGTACTCGTGTCTGTTCCCGGTAAGTACAGTGCATTGGATAGAAGAGAACCTACTGTTTTGCTCAGTTTCTTAAGCAGAGTTGAACTAGGTATTGTCATGTGGTTACGAAGCACAGTTTTTTTGTCTGAGCCATCTCACTGTTTTGGCTGTATCGGAAACTCCATATAATTGAAGAGGGAGCTTTTCTCAAATGAAGAGTGTTTATCCCTTTAGGCAACGCAGTGTTGAATTCCCCTACCTAAACAGAGTTGAATCACATGAAGTCTCTTATGCTAGGAGCAACAGATCTTTTCCGGTAAGGAAAGTCACTATTGGGCTCCCATTGAGATACACAGTGCAAATGGCACTCGCTTCTGCTCCCCGCAAATATAGAGCATTGGATGAAAGAGAAGGTACTGTTTTGCTCAGTTTCCTAAGCAGAGTTGAACTACATATGGCCGATTAGTTTGGAAGTACAGTTTTTTTGTTCTGAGCTAGCTCACTCTTTGGCTGTATAGGAAACTCCATATAACAGAAGAGTGAACTTTTCTCAAAAGCAGAGTGTTTCTCTCTTTAGGCAACCGAGTGTTGAATTCCCCTTCCTAAACGGAGTTGAATCACATGCACTCTCTTATCATAAGAGTAATAGTTCTTTTCGAGTAAGAAAAGTCACTATTGGGCTCCCATTGAGATACACATTACAAATGGTACTAGGGTCTGTTCCCAGCAAGTTCAGTGCATTGGATGGAAGAGAAACTACTGTTATGGTCAGTTTCCTAAGCAGAGTTGAACTAGGTGTGGCACGTGTGGTTAGAAAACCCAGTTTTTTTTGTTCTGAGCCAGCTTACTGTTCTGGCTGTATAAGAAATTGATATAATAGAAGAGTGAGCTTTTCTCAAAAGCAGAGTGTTTTTCTGTTTAGGCAAACCAGTGTTGAATTCAGCTTCCTAAACGGAGATTAATCACATGCAGTCTCTTATCCTACCAGCAACAGTTCTTGTTGGGAACGGAAAGTCACCATTGTGCTTCCATTGAGATAAACAGTGCAAATGGCACTCTCGTCTATTCCCAGCAAGTACAGTGCATTGGATGGAAGAGAATCTACTGTTTTGCTCAGTTTCCTAAGCAGAGTTAAACTAGGTATGGCCCCTGTGGTTAGGAAGCACAGTTTTTTTGTTCTGAGACAGCCCACTCTTCTGGATGTATAGGAAAATGCATAGAGTAGAAGATTGTGCTTTTCTCAAAACCAGAATGTTTCTCTCTTTAGGCAAGCCAGTGTTGAATTCCTGTTCCTAAACGGAGTTGAATCACATGCAGTTTCTTACCTACGAACAACAGTTCTTTTTGTGAAAGGATAGTCAACGTGGAGTTCCCATTGAGATACACAGTGCAAATGGCACTCGTGTCTGTTCCCAGCAAGTACAGTGCATTGGACGGAAGAGAAGCTACTGTTTTTCTCAGTTTCCTAATCAGAGTGGACCTGGGAATGGCCTGTGTGGTTAGTAAGCACAGTTTTTTGTTCTGAGCCAGCTCACTGTTCTGGCTGTATAGGAAACTCCATGTATTAGATGAGTGAGCTTTTCTCAAAAGAATAGTGTTTCTCTCTTTACTCAAACCAGTGTTGAATTCCCCTTCCTAAAAGAAGTTGAATCAAATGCAGTCTCTTATCCTAGGAGCAACATTTCTTTTCGCGTAAGGAAAGCCAGTTTTGGGCTCCCTTTGAGATACACAGTGCAAATGGACTCATGTCTGTTCCCAGCAAGTACAGTGCATTGGATGGAAGAGAATCTACTGTTTTGCTCAGTTTCCTTAGCAGAGTTGAACTAGGTTAGGCCCGTGTGGTTATGAAGCACATTTTTTTTGTTTTAAGGCAGCTCGTTGCTCTGGCTACATATGAAACTCCATATAACAGAAGAGTGAGCCTTTCACAAAGGCAGAATGTGTTTCTCTTTAGGCAATCGAGTGTTGAATCCCCTTCCTAAATGGAGTTTTATCACATACAGTGTCTTATCCTACAAGCAACCCTTCTTTTTGGATAAGGAAAGACACTACATATCTCCTATTGAGTTACACAGTGCAAATGGCACTTGTGTCTGTTCCCAGGAAATAGAGCTCGTTGCATGAACGGTCCCCGATTCAGAAGCTAGTCAGATAATAATTGAATCTTTGGCCTTTGAGAACGCAAATGCAGCATGCAAAAGTATAATCAGGCCGTTAAAGGCAAGATCTGCACCCTTGGAAGATTGGATTAGAGACACAGTTAATGTGGAGGCTCAGGACCATGATGATAAGTGGTTAGGAGAAGTAATTTCAAGAGGTTTGAGGAATGTTAGGTGTTTTGGATGTGGACAGCAAGGACATTTGAAGAGGGACTGTAAACGAGTCAGTTCTAGGAACAATATTTCTTCAAGGAACAATGGTAATAGAATGCCCCTTCCTTCTGGAGTATGCAGAAGGTGTGGTAAGGGAAGACACTGGACCAATGAATGTAGATCGATAAGGGACAGATGGGGTAATCCATTGCCTCAGTATTCGGGAAACTCCCAGAGGGGCCTCATGCAGGCCCCGAAAGCAAATCCAGTTCAGGCCTTTCCTGCAGCCGTAGAGGAAGCCCCTACTCAGAGCGATTAAATAAACAAATGCCTGTCGAAATAAGTCATGCTAGTCAGGATGATGAAACAAAGAGAATAGAACAATCAAAAAGGAACATAAAGAAAATTTTTTGGCAAACATCTATCAATGAGCAAAGACCAAAATTAATGGTAAAAATTAATGGTGTTTTGTTGTCTGGTTTGGTAGACACAGGTGCTGATGTTACCATAATT
>CABHPH010105053.1:0-14542 GCA_902168325.1 Peromyscus nudipes
AATAGAAATGGGTTAATTTAAGATATAAGAACAGTTAGCAAGAAGTCTGCCACGGCCATACAGTTTATAAGTAATATAAGTCTCTGTGTGTTTATTTGGTTGGGTCTGAGCAGCTGTGGGACTGGTGGGTGAGAGAGATTTGTCCTGACTGTGGGCCAGGCAGGACCAGGAAAACTCCAGCTACACCCCTGTCTTGTCCTCCAGAGTGCTGGGATTAAAGGCGTGCACCACTATGTCCAGCATAACTTTCTTTTTAATATATAGTTGTTAATTTTTAAATTTTATTTTATGTGTATGGGTATTTACCTGCATGTATATCTGTGAATCACTTAAATGCCTGGTACCTACAGAGGCCAAAAGAGTGTGTTGGGCCAGGCGGTGGTGGCGCATGCCTTTAATCCCAGCACTCGGGAGGCAGAGCCAGACGGATCTCTGTGAATTCAAGGCCAGCCTGGGCTACCAAGTGAGTTCCAGGAAAGGCGCAAAGCTACACAGAGAAACCCTGTCTCGAAAAACCAAAAAAAAAAAAAAAAAAAGAGTGTGTTGGGTCCCTTGGACCTAGAGTTACAGTTGGTTGTGAGCGAACGTGTGAGTGATGGGAATCGAAACCAGGTCCTCTGGAAGAGCAGCCAATGCTCTTAATCACTGAGCCATCTCTCTAGTGCTGCCTACACCCCCACTTTTTCCTTTCTTTTTTTTTTTTTTTTTTTGAGACAGTACTATGTAGCCTTGGTTGGCCTAGAACTTGCCATGTAGACCAGGCTGACTTCAAACTCACAGAGATCCACCTGCCTCTGCCTCCCAAGTGATGAGATTAAATGAACGTCCAACTATGTTCAGCTACAAATATTTATTGCTTTTTTCCACTATTTTCCTCCTTCCTTATTTTAAACATTTGTTGTGTGTGTGTGTGTGTGTGTGTGTGTGTGTGTGTGTGTGTGTATGTGTGTGTGTAGGCCAGAAGACAACTTTTGGGGGTCAGTTTTCTCCTTCCATCCTGTGACATAAACGCAAGTCCTCAGGCTTGGCAGCAGATGCTCTTACCCACTGAGTCATCTATACCCCCACTGTTTAGAAGAGTTTTTCTGTGTAGTCCAGACTAGCTTTGAACTCGTGAGCCTGCTGTCTCAGTCTCGCCAGTGCTTGGGTTATTGGCGGATTTCTTCTTAGTAGCCATTAAAACACACAGAGAGACAATACCTTCTTGTGAGAGCAGCATCATAGATGTGGGAAAGCTAAGGGAGGCGTTCATATCAGTCACTGGGCATTCTGCCTGCACCATTCCAATCTCCATGCCCAGCAGTTCCATGAAAGAAGCATTATGTTCCTCCTTTGACAATCAAAGTCACTGGAGCACAAAGGTGAAGTTTGTCTCCCAAGGTCAGTCAGCAAGATGTCTGGATTCCACACCTCAGCTTTAGCCCTGGTAGAAGATGCTGGTTGAGCAGGGAGAACTGTTTCCAGAGCTCAAGTTGGCCTAGGCAGCCTCCCCTTGTGGGAGGAAGGCTTGGAGGAGCCACACGGGCCAACAGGGGAGGAGAAGAGGTGAGATGCTCTCTCTCAGATTTCTTGGCTGCAGGGGGGTAGTCGTGGAGGGACTCTGTCCTCCACCTCATTTGACTTCAGAGGGGCCGCACGGTCAGCGGCCCCATCTCCTGCCCCCCTTCTTCCCCCGGAGCAACCTTTAACCCTCCACCACCCCGTGCAAGGCTGCCTACCCCCACTCGTTCTCCTCAGATTGTCTGAGCCACCGAGTGGACAGCTGCCGACTATGGAGAACGGAGACTCTGTGGCCTGCCTGCACCGATGGCTCCTTCAGCTATTGCTGCTGCTGTTGCCACCTCACACCCACCAGGCACAGGCCCTGGGACTCATTGTCCTTACCGAGGTACAGAACGGGACGGGGTTCTCACCCCTGTGTGTTTAAATGAGCTGCATTTCGACTGTCTTTTCCCCTTCTCTCCTCCTCTGACCCTGCAGCTGTGCCTGTCTCTGAAATGTCTTTGGTCAGCTTATTTTCTTTTTCTGACAGAGTGCCCAGGACCCTCCAGCTAGGTACCTCAGCAATGGCCCAGGACAAGATCCTGTCTCTGTGATGACCATTGACCTCACTAAAATCAGCAAGTATAGGAGTCACTTGCCCCCCCCCTTCTTACTTAATTTCTATTTTTGTGTGCATTGATGTTTGGCCTGCATGTATATCTGTGGAAGGGTGTCAGGTCCCCTGGAACTGGAGTTACAGACAGTTGTGAGCTGCCATATGGGTGCTGGGAATTGAACCCTGGTCCTCTGGAAGAGCAGCCAGTGCTCTTAACTGCTGAGCCATCTCTCTAGCCTTGTCACTTGGCCTCTTGACCCAGCCTTCTGACCTCTTCTTCCCACCGTGTTATCTCCCTAAGTTCCTTTTCCCCCTCAACCCTGAAACCCCCCCACACCCCATATACAGTCTCTCCTGTGTTCTTCCAGACCCTATTCCTCCTTTGAGTTTCGAACCTTGGATCCAGAGGGAGTGATTTTTTATGGGGACACCAACACTGAAGATGATTGGTTCATGCTGGGACTTCGTGATGGCCAGCTTGAAATCCAGCTGTACAACCTTTGGGCTCGGCTTACAGTGGGCTTTGGCCCTCAGCTGAATGATGGGAGATGGCACCAGGTAAGAGAACTCTGCCTCTGTGGGGAGAGGTCCCCTTGATCTGATGAGGAAGGAGAACAGGAGCATCCCTTCGCCATGGTCCTCTCTTCTTAGCAAGACACAGTCCCTGTGAAGTAGCTCTTCTTGTCTCTGTTTCATCAGATGGAAATCCCAAGGCTGAGTCAGTATGTAAGTGGCACAGTCTGAGTGAGCCAAGGATGTGTCTACAAGGGCATCTTCTTTCAGCTGGACTCTGAAGAAAGTGGAGGCAACAGGCTCAGGGCCCTCTGTTTCAGCTTTCTTCTGCTTCTGACCTCTCCTGCAGGTGGAGCTGAAGATGATTGGGGATTCACTGCTGCTGTGGGTGGATGGGAAGGACATACTGTGCCTGAGACAGGCCTCTAGATCCCTGGCTGACAATTCCCAGCCCTACATGAGGATCGCTCTAGGGGGACTCCTCCTCCCTGCCTCCAGTCTTCGGTTCCCGGTAACTACATCCTAGGGCCAAGCTATGGAAACCTACATTCAGATTTTAGGGAGAGGGAGGTAGAGTAAGAGCTACATGGAGAAAGCTAAACCTTAACGTTTCTGAGGGAATATGCTTGGGGTCAGGATTCAGATACCCTGGGTCCACCATCCCAACGTTTCCCTCCTCTCCATTCCCACCCACTTCAGCTGGTGCCTGCCCTGGATGGCTGTATACGTCGAGATACTTGGCTGGGCCACCAGGCCCAGCTCTCACCCTCTGCCCCTACTAGCCTCGGAAACTGTGATGTGGACTTGCAACCTGGACTGTTCTTCCCTCCAGGGACCCATGCAGAATTCAGTCTCCAAGGTAGACTTTTGAAAATCTCTTTCCCCTCCATGTCCAGTTCTGCCTTCCTGTGTCTCTCTTTAACACTGTGCCCATCTCTCCATAAAACCTAAGGCCTCAGGAGAATCATTTCTCCCCCTAGACATTCCCCAGCCTCACACAGACCCCTGGAGCTTTTCTCTGGAGCTGGGATTAAAGCTGGTGGATGGCTCAGGATGCCTCCTTGCTCTTGGGACAGGAACAAATTCTTCTTGGCTTACCCTTCACCTCCAAGATCAAGTAAAGGAAGAGGGTGGGATGCTGGCTATAGTTAGTGGATTCTGGGAAAAATGAGGCAAAGGGGGCTTTAAATAGTAGAAAGGCTTAAATGGTGGAGAGTCAGAGACATCACAGAATGCAAACAGCTTTTACCTAGACTGCTTGTTTATTTGGGGCTGGGGATGGTTTCATAGAAGGTCAGAGCAGGAAATCGCATGGAAGTATAGCGCAGAGGCTGAGTTAAGGCAGATAAGGGAGAAAGAGAGTGTAGCTCTGGCTCCTTCTTTGCTCTCTCAATGCCTGTCTCTGCCCTGCCCACTGCAGAAGGTGGTGCTGTCTTCTGGAGTAGAACCAAACTTAGCTTTACCCTTAGACATGGGGCTCCCTCTTCAGCTGAAGCTGGATGTTTTCAAAGTGGTCTTGAGCCAAGGGCCAAAGATGGAGGTGCTTGCTGTGTCCCTGTCGAGACTGGACTCCCTCCGGAGACTCTGGTCCCACCCTCAGGGCCGACTCTCTCTTGGGGCTTTACCAGGTAAGAGGATGCTGTTTAAGTATATTAGCTACAGGGAGAGAAAACAGATTCTGGGGGAAGGAGACCTCAGCGAGAGAAGAAAGGGATGACTGTGGGGTGTTGCTCAGGCATGGAGTGCAAACCTAACATGCATCAGGACCATGGTTTTATAACTAGAAAGTAAAACTGGAATAAAAATGGGGAGCTAGGCATGGGGATAGATATATTTACAGTCAACACTGGGGAGGGTCAGGCAGGAAGAGCGCACATTCAAGACCAGCCTGGGCTACATAGCAAGACTTGGTCCTAAAAAAAAAAAAAAAAAAAAAACTTTAAAAAAGGGAGAGGAAGTGATTGTGGAATTCAGGTTGTGGAGCAGAAGCTACTCGGTCTGAGCCAACCTGATGCTCTGATGCCACCTCTCTGCCACCTTCCTCCAGGAGACAATTCTTCTGCTTCCTTTTGCTTGAGTGATCTTTGGGTACAAGGACAGAGACTGGACATAGACCGGGCCCTGAACAGAAGCCAGAACATCTGGACTCACAGCTGCCCTCAGAGCCCAAACAATGTCACTCACACTTCCCACTAAACCCCCTTTGAGAAGGAGGCATGGTGGTACCATGCCTGGAAACCCAGGACAGGTAGAGTTGGGAGAATCAGGACCTCTATGTCATCCCTGGCTACATAACATGTTTGAGACCAGCCTGGGCTATGTGCAACCCTGTCGTTAAAAATAAAAAGGAACTTTGAATGCAACTCACTCATTTATTCAGCAAATATTTACTGTGCTCTGGCAGTGGACCAGGCAGTGTGGCAAGCAAGCATTGAGATGTATTGAAGAGCAAAAACAACCATGCTTCCTTTTGATGCTCATGGGCCCCGTAGGAGAGGTGGGTTTGCTTCGAATGTCAGCAAACAGAGACAGTTGGAAATTCTATGTCCTGCAAAAGTGCACTCAGAGAGTCTTACAAGTGCAGAGACTATGAGGCTTTAACATAGTCTGGAAGGCAGAAAGAGAGAGCTTTCCCGAGGACGTGGTGACTTAGGCTGAGCCCCGGCAACAGGAACCATGGACACACACACACACACACACACACACACACACACACACACACACACACACACACACACACACACACACACACAACTTTCTGGAAGCCGGGAGCCTGACCTCTTCCCCAACATCCACATTCTGAGACTCCAGCTTCCCATCTCTCCAGTCAGCCTAGGACTTTGTTGTCTTGGTCATCCTGATCTTTGGCATGGCTGCTGCTGTTCAGGGAAGGGGCAGCAGGGGGCGTAAGAGTGTTGCAGAGAGATGGGGCAGAGGTTCTGGGAAAGCCAGGGAAGGAGTAAAAAGCGCTTGGAGGCCCTGGGTTCTGTCCCCAACACTGTGGAAAAAGGAGAGAAAAAGAAGAGGGCCGAGGGGCCAAGCAGCAGCTCTCCCAGCCTCGTCTCTGCTGCTGCCCCAGAGCAGTAAGTCTTTTTCCATTAAACAAAGACTAGTTTGTACTGGTTCCAACTGGAAAGAAAAGGCAGATTCAGGAAAATTTCTGACATCAAAGCATTTAGAGAGGGACAGGGATGCCGTTCCCTTGGTGGAATGCTTGCCTAGCACGCAGGAAACCCGGGGTGGGATGTGCAGCATTGTGTAGAGTGGTGGTGCCTGTAATCCCACCACTCAGTAGGTGGGCAGGACCTCCAGAGGTTCCCGTTATTTCTCTGTCTGATGAGGTGGAGGCCAGCCTGGACTATGAGACCTGCCAGGTCTGTTTGTTTGATTTTGTGGTGCTGGGGATGGAATCAGGGTCTGTGCATGCCAGGCAAACACCCCACCGCTAAAATACATCTCCAGTCTGAGATCCTGTCTAGAAATAAAAACAGAATATTTATCGAGCCTCTGGAGAGCACTGGTGACCCTCACTCTCTGTGGGAACCTTCATGCCCAAGCCACCAGCTCCATGTTTCAGCTCTTTTCAGAATCCTTGTATCCTAGCTGCCAAGGGGTCCTCAGGAGGCTCCAGCCCTCAGGTCTGTCTGTCAGTCTCACTGTGCAGCCCTGGCTGGCCTGGAACTTACTGTGTAGACCATGCTGACCTCACTCAAATTCACAGAGATTCTTCTGACTCAGACACTCTGTTGTGTGTACCACAATGCCCTGTCTTACTCAAAAACTTGTTTTTAAAGATTTATTTATTTTATGTATATGAGTGCTCTATCTGCATGTATGACTTTTTGTTTTCATTTTTGTTTTTTTTTTCGAGACAGCATTTCTCTGTGTAGCTTTGCGCCTTTCCTGGATCTCGTTCTGTAGACCAGGCTGGCCTCGAACTCACAAAGATCCACCTGCCTCTGCCTCCTGAGTGCTGGGATTAAAGGCGTGTGCCACCACTGCCCGGCTGCATGTATGACTTTATGCCAGAAGAGGGCATCAGATTCCACTACAGATGGTTGTGAGCCACCATGTGATTGCTGGGAATTGAACTCAGGATGTCTGGAAGAGCAGCCAGTGCTCTTAACCTCTGAGCCACTCGAGAACTTTTTTTTGTTTTGTTTTGTTTTGTTTTTTGGTTTTTTGAGACAGGGTTTCTCTTTGTAGTTTTGGAGCCTGTAAACCAGGCTGGCCTCGAACTCACAGAGATCCACCTGTCTCTGCCTTCTGAGTGCTGGGATTAAAGGTGAGCGCCACCACCACCCGGCTGCCCCACCACCGCCCGGCCCACTCAAGAACTTTGAAACCATCTCTAGTGAGGATCCCAAGTTCCAGTCTCCCAACTTATTTCTTCTCTTCTCTTTTTTAGTGAGGAGAAAAGAAACAGTTATTTACTTATTTATTTTTGTTTTTTGAAACAGGGTCTCATTAAGTAGGTAGCTCTGGATGGTCTGGAACTCAGCTCTGTAGAGTGAGCTGGCCTCAGACTTACAGAGATCCTCCTGCCTCTGCTTCCCAAGTGTCGGGACTAATAGTGTATGCCACATGTCCAGCTTAGAGACAGTCTACTGAAAAAGAGAAGAAAGTCTCCCACGAGTGGGAGTGGGCTAGGGAGTTCTGATCTCCCTCTAGGACTGATGCTCAAAAGCCTCTTTTTTTTTTTTTTCCTTAAAAGCATATATATTTTAAGGGCAAATGTGGTGGCACATGCCTTTATTCCCAGTACTTAGGAAGCAGAGGCAGGGGAATCTTTGTGAGTTTGAGGCTAGCCTGGTCTACATAGTGAATTCCAGGATAGCCAGGGCTATGCAGAACAATCCTGTCGCAAAAAAAAAAAAAAGCAAAAAAAAATTTTTCTTTTGAAATTTTATGTGTGTGTGTGTGTGTGTGTGCTTAAGTGTGTGTATGTACACCACATGCATGTAGGTGTCTGAGGAGGCCGGAAGAGAGGGCGTCATCTTCTCTGCAGCTACAAGTACTACAAGTATAGGCAATTGTGAACCAGCTGATAAGGGTGCTGTGAACCAAACCTGGGTGCTCTTCAAGGGCAGCCAATGCTCTCACTCACTGACCCATCTCTCCAGACCCCGTTTTTGCTTTCCCCTTTCTTTCTCTCCCTTCCTTTTTTTTTTTTTTTTTTTTTTTGAGAAAGGGTCTCGAGTATTCCAGGCTGGCTTCAGACTTGATATGTAGTCAGGGAAGACCTCGAACCTCTGCTCTTCCTGTCTCTACCTCTTGAGTGCCTGTCACTGATACAGGTGTGGGTTACTAGGCTAGTTTCATGGGGTACTGGAGAGGAATCCAGGGTTTCCTGCATAGTAGGCAAACACTCGACCAATCACAAGCTATGTCCTCAGTCCCAGCCACCCAGTAACCCAAGCAGTAGGATCTCACTCCCTGGGACCTACTGTTCCCTTCTGCAGAGAGCAGCCAGGACCTCCTTGATGACTCCAGAGCAAGGGATCTCAGGAAAGCCTCTGCGGTGGAAGGCACAAACCACAAATCCAGCCTTGTATCCCTCCCATTCTGTTCCTGTAGACTCTCTTCCACCCAGCCAGCAGTGTTTACAGAAGAATCTTCCACATGCTAGGGAGTCCAAATTCAGTTCTCATCCCTGGTGTATGTTCAAGGTCAACTTTGATCCCCTGGGCATGTTCATTCAACTATTATATACTGTGTGTCTACCACTGTTCTGGACTCTGAGGCAACATCGGTGAAAAGGACACACACAATCCCTGCTGTTGTGGATGTCACAGTGTGGTGGGAGGGGAACAGTTAACCCATAAAGCGAACAAATAATGCCAGGCAACAGTGAGTGGTTCATGCCTATAATCTCAGTACTTGGGAGGTTCAGTTAAGAGGATTAAGGTAAGGGCAGACAGCCTGGGCTGCAGAGACCCTACCTAAAAACTCAAAACAAAAGACAGGTTGGCAGTTCAATCTGTAATTCCAGTACTTGGGGGTGGGTGCAAAAAGGACTTCAAGGGTCAGCCTTAGTTTTTTTTTTTTTTTTTTTTTTGGTTTTTCGAGACAGGGTTTCTCTGTGTAGCTTTGGAGCCTGTCCTGAAACTCACTTGGTAGCCCAGGCTGGCCTCGAACTCACAGAGATCCGCCTGGCTCTGCCTCCCGAGTGCTGGGATTAAAGGCGTGTACCACCACCGCCCGGCAGGTCATCCTTAGTTATATAGATCGAAGGCTAACCTGGATTATCTGAGACCCTATCTCAAAAATCAAACAAGGGGGCCGGAGAGATGGCTCAGAAGTTAAGAGTATTTGCTGTTCTTCTAGAGGATTGGGATTCATTTAACACCCACATGATGGCTCACAACTGTCTGTAACTCCAGTTCCAAAGGATCCAACACCCTCTTCTGGTCTCTTTGGGCACTGCACACACTTGGTGCACAAACACGTGCAGGCAAAACACCCACATACAAAAAAAAAAAAAAAAAATCAGGCCCAGTGTGCTGTGCTCACCTTTAACCCCAACACTTGGGAGGCAGAGGCAAGAGAATCTCTGTGAGTTCAAGGACAGCCTGGGCTACATAGTGAGTTCCAAGCTAGCCTGGGCTTCATTGTGAGACCCTGTCTCAGACAAAACAAAAGCTAGTAAAATAGCTCTCCAGAAAGCATCATTTGAATAGCAGCTATAAAGGGGGTAAAGGCAAGACAGAGTAGGGAAGAAGAAAGGGCATTGTGGGGTGGCTTATCAGGTGGTCAGGAAAGGCCTCTGGGGTAATGTCACTGGAATAGTGAGAAGTCACTCAGTGGAGGCCTCAGGTGTGAGCCAGCGGGGAGTTGATTGAAAAGCCTGTGTACATGTGGGCATCCATCAAGGAGGGCTGTGTTCTGGGTGGTAACTTCCTGACTTTATGTGCTCAGAATGTCTCAGGGGCTAGTTTTTCTCCTCTGCCTCCACCCTGTCCTCTCCAGGACACTATGCCCCCAACCTTTCTTCTCCAGCCTGCCCTAGATTCCAGGATTCCTGATCGCCATCCAAAGCTGTCTACACTCTTTCATTAAGACTGACTTTGCTTTGACACAGACTTTGCCAAGCCCCCACCAAGGGCATCTACTGTGCCTGCTCACCATCCCTTGCCTTCTCCAACACCCACCCCACTCCAGAAAAAAAAGAGACTTTCCAGATTTGGCAGCACACCCTGAAGCCTCAAGGCCTGGCCTACTCCGCTCACCCCCCTGTCCACTGCCTCTCTTTCCCTCCCTCCCTCCCTCCTTCCCCCCTTGCCTGCCCCTGTCCTCTCTCTCTCTTTCTTCCAACTAACATTTACTGGCTGCTGACAGGATGCCAAGCACTGTGTTAGGTCATGGACAGGAATTCTAAGGATGAAGAAGGCTTGATAGTGTCCCCGGAGACCCTGGGTGTTGAGAGATACTTATGTAAAATGTTACTAAAAACAAACAAAACTACAACTTATTTTTGAGACCGTGTTTCACATCGCCCAAGCTGCCTTCAAACTCTGTAGCTGAAGATGATCTATGAATCCCTGGCTCTCCTGCCTCCACCTCTTGAGTGCTGGGATTACAGATGTGCACCATCATGCCAGATTTACGCAGTGCTGGGGCTCGGCGCATCCTTGGCAAGCACTCCACCAAATGAATTACATTACCAGGCTGTCATATGCTTTATTCATGTTTCTACTTTTTTCCCTTCCAGGGAAGGTTTCACCATGTAGTTCTGTCTGGCCTGGACTCACCATATAGACCATCCAACCCCCACTTTTATCTGGGACAATGGATATGTTCAGAGAATATTCTAACGTTGAGCTACTTTCCCAGCTCCTAGTAGGGATATCTAAAAGGAAAAAACAAACAAACAAACCAAGCACCAGGTATGATGGGCAGCCAGGTCTACAGATCGAGTCCCAGGACTGCCAGGGCTACACAGAGAAACCCTGTCTGGAAAACCCCAAATAAATAAATAAATAAATAAATAAATAAAAAGTAAAAAAAGGGAGAAAAACAAAATCCCCAAGTCAGTGTCAGCTATGAGGTACCAGGGAACCTAGATATTAATTTCATCAGGGAATATCAAAGGGATGACCTATTAGATGTATGAAGTTGAATAAATGACATTAACTCTTAGTCCTCACCATTATTTTTTTTAGACGAGATTTTACTCTGTAACTCTGGCTGGCCTAGAACTCACTAGGTAGACCAGGCTGGTCTCCAACCCACAGAAGTCTGCTTTACTCTGTTTCTAGGAGTGCTCTAAAGAGTTGATAGAATCATGTAGGTAAAAATATCTACTATAGTGCTTGGCCTATGAAAAGTGCTCAAGATGTGAGTTTTATATATATATATATATATTTGTTAACGTCACATTTAGTTTTTTGGTGAGTAAATCTAAGGCTGCTGAATCTAGAGAACCGGGAAGGGCATGTCGTGCGGTTGAGCCTTGGGCAGACTCAGATGGAAAGAAGGTAGGTTGCGGAGGCTCCTTGGGTCATGTGATGAAAGGCCTGGTGTGTCCTGCTGAGAGTCTGGGCTCCATCTGGTCAGTGCAGGAACATTTGTGTTTTATCTTACTGTTTTGTTTTGTTTTAACTGCGATAAAATACAAGCAACATAAAAATCACCACCCTAACCATTGTCAAGGTTCATTTCAGTAGCATAAAGGACATTTACCTGCTGCACAAACATCACCACTATCCATCCACAGAATTTTTTTTTGTTTTGTTTTGTTTTAAGGACAGATCTTAGTACCTCACATGTGCAAGGTAAGTGTTCTCTACCACGGGCTGCACTGGGGGATTGCTTTCAGCTTGCAAAAACTGAGCTTTCCTAGTCTCGGTCTTTGCAAAGAGCCACCTTGTTTAACTCATTCATCTAAGTCCTGGAATTAGGGCTGGATGGCTCAGCGGGTACCAAGCTGCTACCAAGCATGACTACCTGTGTTTCATTCTTAGAGCTTACATAAAAAATGGGTGGAGAGAACTGACTCCCACAAGTTGTACTCTGACTTCTACACACACACACACACACACACACACACACACACACACACAAAGTAAATAATAGAAATAAAGGTTAGATCCTGGACTTATGTGCATATGAAGGGGCATAGACCTTTGTAGACTGGCTCTGCCTCTGGGACAGTGAGGAGCAGCAGCCGCCCAACCCCCTAACCCCTCCTTTCCTTTCTGGAGATCCTGGATGGAGGCAGGTTCCAGAAGAGGACCTCTCCCTCCTCTTGTTCCTCGTTCGCTTGGGCTCGAACCCAGGGCTCTGTACATAGAGGCAAGCACAGTACCACTGAGCTACAGCCCCAGCCTTAAGGTTGGAGGGTTGCTAATGGTTCCATGTCCCCCAGGTCCACCCCGGGCTTTTCTGGATCTTCCCTTTCTCAGCTTGTCTCCCTTTGTGTGCCGGTCAGGTATTTGGTTCAGACCTCGCCCCTCCCCCCATCTACCCACTCCTTACCTCCAGAAGACTAAGAAAGGGAGTGACAGGCATCTTACTCAGACCTATCTCTAGTGCCCAGAAGGCATTCACCCTTTCTTTTCTAAGAAAGTGAGCCTGGTGCTCAGGGTCGAGACTCAGCCGAGAAGCTGGAGGTTACCAGAGGCTGTATTTGCCATGTTTTGTGTGTGTGTGTGTGTGTGTGTGTGTGTGTGTGTCCCTGTCCGTTTTCCTAGTGGAGAGAACAAGCTGCTGTCCTGGGGTTTCTTGCAGAAGAAGCCATTGCATATTTAAGCTGAATTCAGCAGCCAGCATTATCTTGCTAAGACAAAGGCCTACTCTCAAAAAGTGTAGAGTCTAGGGTTGGGGAGCTAGTTAGCTCAGTGGTAGAGTATTTGCCTACTCTGTTTAGGGCCCTGGGTTCCAATCCTCAGCACTGGGGTGGGGGGAGGGGACGTTTAGAATGTAGTTGCATAGACAGAGCACACAAGCAAGTTCATAATCCGTTTGCTCAAGAGGAGTTTCGGGTGTGGCCTGGACTCCTTGCCTTCTCTCCACTGTGTGCCCTTCCCCACTCATCCTCTCTCTCGTTTCCGCCTTCCACCTTGAGAGCCTCGTTCAAGCCAGTCACCTCTCTCCCCTGGAATACTATGCTGTCTCCCAGCTGGCCTTGCACACACACACACACACACACACACACACACACACACTTGTGGATGTGAGGGTAATATATATAATAGAATACTTTATTTATTCTTTGAGAACCTTTTCCACATATACATTGTATTTTGATAATAGCTACTCACACCTTCTCCTCCAGCTCTCCCAGGACGACCCCACCCCGCAACACACATACACATTGACTGTATTTTTGAGACAAGATTTCTCTCTGCAGCCCAGGTTGGCCTCAAACGTTATCTTTGTGCCTTTGGTTTGGATTACCAGGATGGATTAGCATAGTTGGCTCTTTTTTTCTGAGTTAGGGTCTACTTGTGTTGTCCCAACTGACCTTGAACTCCCGGCCTCAATCAATCCTTTTACCCCAGTTTCCCAATAGCTGAATCCAGATGTTGTCACCATGCCTGATACGTTTATTGAATTTAGTCATGTCATCCCACAGTTTAAAAATGCTAGAATTACTTCCATGATACTTGGATTAAACTTGAAATTACAATCCAACATAGTCATGCACACCTGTAATTTCAGCGTGCAGAAGGCAGAGAAAGGGGGATCAGGAGTTCAAGGCCAACCTGAGCTGGATATGATAGTGTACACCTGCAATCCCAGGATTCAGGAGGCGAAGCAAGAGTCGAGAAAGGAGTTCAAATTTATCTTGGATATTCCAGACCAGCCTGGAGAAAACGAGGCTCTGTCTCAAGATCAAAACAAAACAAAAACCATCACCACCAACAGCACTAACAAATCATAGTGACTTTTTCTTTGTTTGTTTGTTTGGTTTTTCGAGACAGGGTTTCTCTGCATAGTCCTGGAACTCACTCTGTAGACCAGGCTGGCTTCGAACTCAGAGATTCACCTGCCTCTGCCTCCGGAGTGCTGGGATTAAAGGCGTGCACCACCAGCTTGGCAGGGCCTATTTTTATAAATTTGGGGAGGCACAGGCAGGAAGATCTCTTCAAGGCCAGCCAAATGTACAGAGCCAGTTGAAGAAAAGAAACAACCCTGCAAGTTATCCTCTGACCTCCACGAGTGGGCTGTGGCATTCCTGCCACAGAAGGAAGTGCAGATGATGGAATTTAAGTAGAAGCTGCAACTTCAGTCTAAGTGACTTGACTTGTTCGGCTTCCGTAATGATTTGCCCAAATAGGCAAATGTGGAGGGGAGATCAGACCAGGGTGGGGTGCTGGGAATACTCAGGACAGGGTAATTCTGGAGGCTCAGGGCAGGGTAATTCTGGAGGCTCAGGGCATCCTTTGGTGGCTTCTTATCCCTCCCCGTGTGTTCTAGTTTCTCGGCCCTTTCTTGGTGTCTGGCACTTTTCTTTATTCCTCTCACATTCTGTCCTCTGTTCCGGAGGCTTTCGAAGTAACTCTATCTTAGTCTCCTTTTAAATTCCCTGCCCCGTGTCCCCACTTTTGAGTACGTATCAACTTGTCTTTCTGTTTGAGCCTCTGAGTGTGATCTTTTCCTCTATTCCACTCAGACACACCCTCTGTCCTCTTGTCCCACCTCGTTTCGGGACAGTACCTGGGGTCAGGGGCAAGAAAGAACCTTCTGGGACCAAAAGACGCCTCAGGGGGGCGGGTCCAATCCCTCTCTCTATTTACATATGTATGAGGTCTCCCGGGCGAGCATCGAAGAGGCGGGGTTCCTGGGGAGTGGGTGGGAAGGGGGCGGACACCCTCAGAGTCACAGAGTATAAAGACCGTGCGCAGGGACCGCGCTCCCCGCACTGCTGAGGAGCGGAGCCTCCGCCTGGGGCTCCCCGTTTTTTGCCTGTTTCCCCGCAACTACCCG
>CABHPH010105061.1:0-11639 GCA_902168325.1 Peromyscus nudipes
GAGGAAGAGGAGGAGGAAGAGGAGGAAGAGGAGGAGGAGGAGGAGGAGGAGGAGGAGGAGGAGGAGGAGGAGGAGGAAGAAGAAGAAGAAGAAGAAGAAGAAGAAGAAGAAGAAGAAGAAGAAGAAGAAGAAGAAGAAGAAGAAGAAGAAGAAGAAGAAGAAAAGTTGAAAAGGTGCAAAGGCTGTCTACAGGACCTGAGAGAAATATTTGCATTATGGGTGTTCAATAAAGAAGACGTGGAGAATGCACAGAAGTCTTCTCTCTGTCAGTCCCAGGAGACACCTGAAGATCCAGACCTATGACCCCAAAGAGATCATCTCTGAAGTAACTGCAGACAAAATGTCAAAAGTCCGAGAGAAATAAGCGATTCTAAAACCATCAGTATACACAAAAGGAAATTTCCCATAGACTAACAGTAGATTTTCCCAATGAAAACTCCACAGGCCTGGGAAGAATGAGATGATATACAAAAAGTTCTGGAATGAGAAAAATGCCACTCAAACACAGCATATCTAGCAAAGCTAGCCTTAGAAATGAGGGAGATATAAAATCCTTTTCCCAACAAGAAAAAGCTGAAGGAATTTAATCAGCACTCAGCAGCCATACAGGCAATTGTAGGAAAGTATTTCAATTAGAAGACCAAAGAGGTTAACAATCACCATGACAACATGTGAATGTACAAAGTTCACGAGTAGAAGTAAATTCATAATCCAGAATGATTCATTAGTATAATGAAAATATCTAAGTATTCAAATACCTAGTAAGAAAATTAAAAGGCTAAAAATTGTCAACAATAGCCCCAACTACAAGATAAGGAACTTGTAATGTAAAAAGAAAATCAAAGTAACAAAAATATCATTCAGGGAAGCATAAAATTCTAAAATATTTGTACAGAACTAAAAAAAAAGTTGCTTCCAAATATAACAATATTATTTTATATCCATAATATTTTATGTAAGCCACAGAGTACCCATAAAGTAAAAGATTACAGCACATACACACGTGAGAAAGAGAAGAAAATCAAAATTGATCAATAAATAAAAGCACTGAACCATAAAGTTAAACAACAAAAGATAAAGTAACGAAAGAACCACAAATCAGAAAACCACTAGCCAAATGGGAAGAGTATGTTTCTAGCTTTCAGTAATAACTCTGAAGGGCTGGAGAGGTGGCTCAGCCATTAAGATCACTGGCTGCTTTTGCAGAGGTCCTTGGTTCTGTTCCCAGCACTCACGTGGCCACTTTTAACTGTAACTCCAGCTCCAGGGGCTCTGATGCCTTCATCTGGCTTTGGTGAGCACTGCACACATGTGAGACACAGACAAAGCATTCATACAGATAAAACCAAAGTAAATAAATACTAAAACAATCAGAAGGCTCCTTTTAAAAACAGCTATAACCTTGGATTATCAGTGGATTGAAGTCCACATCTAAAAGATACGTAATGGCTAAATAATTTCATTTAAAGACTCAATGATACATTGTCTATAAAAACTCATTTCACTTAAAAGGGTACATGAGAGCGGGAATAGCTATATTTTTATTAGATGAAAAAAGAGAGGTTAGCTTTCTCCCTTTTTTTCAACCATAGCTATCACACATCAAATATCAGAGCCATGTACTGCCCATTGTATCCATAAGCATTATATTATGCTTTCTTAGGACTTCTTCTAACCATAACCCTCCAGATTCAGGAGTTTCTCCCTTGGAAGGCACGAGGCTAATCACCACAGGCCATACTCTTGAATAAAATAACTCCTGGTTTTCCCTTCATGAAGCTCCTAGGGTGAAGGAGATTGTAAAGACTATGCAGTGTGGACTGCAATCCACAGGAATTCTGAGACTCGATCATTTAGGCTTCTGGATATACAAAAGCTCCATTGTCTCACCTTGCTCATTAGAGCCTCAACTCATATCTCATTCCTTATTGACAAGCTATTGAGCAGTGTTCTCCAATGGAAACATAATTTGTGACAGAATGTGTGGCATATAAACAATTTTAAATTATCTGATAGTTGCAACAAGTATAAAGTGAAATAGTCCAAATGACTCTATATAACATATTTAACTCAGAGGCTGCAGTGGATAAGAGCACTCACTCTGTAAGCACAAGAACCTGATTTCGAATCCTCAGACTCCATGGAAAAGCTTATGCATGTGGCCATGTGCCTGATGTCCAGCACAGGATGAGGCAGAAACAAGTGCATCCTAAAAGCTCATTTGTCCAACAGCCTAGCTGAAAGAGCAAGTTTCTGGTTCATTGAGAGACCCTGTCTCAAGGCAGTCAGGTGGAGAGTCATAGAGAAGACACCAAATGCCCTGCTCTAACCTCAACACACATGCACACAGGTACATGAGCCCAAACACCTATGTACATGCAGTAAACATACATATGCCAAGCACAACATATACCATACACATAGTCTCAACAATAATAAGGACTCATTTTGCCCAGTAGATTCAATATATTACCACTTCCATGTGCAATCAATATAAAATGCATTGAGTTTCATGGCACTTATTTTTATAAGCAATCTTTGTAATAATATATATTATTACATTCAATGCTCAGCCCAGTTCTCAAAATACATACACAATGTATGTTCCATTCAAAGCTCAGCCCAGTTCTCAAAATGTCAAATGCCTAGCCACCCTGGGTGCTATATCTCCAGAGTCCACACTGTTTCAGGAGTAGTGATGTACACCTCAGTTTTTCCAGTGAGGGAGCAGGCACCGTGGGGAAAGCACCAGAGATAACGATAAGGACAGAGAGAATTCAAGTTCTATCATATCATCACTATTCCTGAAATGCATGCATGTGTATATGCATGTATATATACATACATATATATGTGTGTGCGACCTTGATGGGATGAAGGCAGGGGTCAGCTAGCTAAACATAAGAACGTTTTCCTAAAGCATGCTGTGAAAGGCACTGGAGCATCCTAACAGTTACATGCTTTCAGCATTTTTATCTCACGCTGTGACCTCTTCAGGGAAAGTCACTGGAATTTATTCTAATTCAGGGGCTAAAAGCCTAAAATGAAAACAAAATTCAGTCCAAACAGTCTAAACTCTGTAAGCAAAGGAAGACCCTGGGAGATTCAAACTCCAGCCATTGAGCTTGCTCGGGCCACAAGACATTGTGGGCTTGGGTGTTCTTATTCCTGTCTGTCACCTTCCTGTTGACTGAGCCAGAAAAAGTCGCTTTTCCTGATTCTGCCTCAATTTTTTTCATTTGAAAATGAGAGTGGCAAGGAGCTCTGCGTTCACATGGGTCTTAGGAAACTAACAAATATTTTACAGAATCAGTTGATTAGAAACAATCCAGGTTAGCTCTGGTTCTCCTCTGCCAGGACCTGTGACCTTTCTAACCCACTGGCTTGTCTCCTACACAGTGTTTTTTGGGGTTTAGTTTTTTGTTGTTGTTGTTGTTGTTTTGTTTCATTTTGTTTTTTCTAACTCCTGGAGAATCCAGTGCTTTGGGTCACTCCTTTCCTCAGCCCAATTTTTTTTAAAAGTACATTTCTTTCTCTGTGCTGACAAGTAGGAGTGAGTCAGATAAAATACACTAAATTAGCTCGCAAAGCAGTATGAACCAAATTAATGGAGTGTTTTAAGCTCTGTATAAAATAAACATAACACCAAGAATACAGCTGCAGTCGCCGCAGGAACACGTTAGTTCTTTCTATTAAGGACTAATATGACCTAAAATGGGCACAACCCTGGTGGGTTGAAGTCAGGGGTCATCTAGCTAAACATAAGTACATTTTCCTAAAGCGTGCTATGAAAGGCAGCAGAGCATCCTAACAGTCACATGGTTTTGGCATTTTTATCTCAAGCTGTGACCTCTTCAGGGAAAGTCATTGGAATTTATTCTGATTTAGCAGCTAAAAGCCTAAGAAGAAACAGTCAAGAGCCCAAAATGAAAACCATGTAAGCTGTTCCAAGATTCTATCTTAGTTTTAATAAAAATGTAAGGAAGATCCCTGCCACAAAAGTACCTTATCAGTGGTCACTAATGCCCAAAAACTCATACGAAGACTCAATACTTAGAGCATAGTATTTTTTTTAATCTGTTAAACAGCAAATATTCTGGGCAATGTAACATCAAAATGCTGTCAGGTACTTCCACCTTAGGCAGAAAAATATTTTAACCTTTGTTTGTAGGTAGCCCATTTCCCCAAATAGAGAGGCTAAGAAAAAGGCTGACATCCAGGTAATTTAAGTGGGAAGCGACGCTCTGGAAAGGAAATAAGTTACAGGGGGAGGGGGGATTGCCAAAGGAAGAAGCGCACACACAGCAACTTCAATGGGCAACTAGTATCTGTTCCCCTGAGACTTGGTGAACAGTCTTATAAAAGTGAGTCTCGAAGCCGAACACTTCAGACATGGTAGGGAGACAAATTTATCCACTGCCAAGGGTGGCCTCATGGGCACAAATGTCAAGTAGATTTCCCATGTGTCCCAGATTGTGGCATCAGCAAAATCTTGGGAATACAAGTAAAAGGTACACAGCGTAGTCCCAGTTAGAAAGATGAACTTCTGTCTACATGGGGTGGGGGTTGCTGCAGCAGACATGGGAAGGGGAAAGTGGGTTTACTGGTTCTAGACGGTACACAGAATTGTACAGCACAGTGTACCTTCACTGTCACCTACATGCGTATTAAGTCCAGAGCTTTATCGGAATGGTAAGAACGAGCCCAATATCTGCATGCAGTTAACCCCAGAGTCAATGAAACAAGTACTAGCTCTTAAGGAAGTTAATGACCGCCACTATCTCTCCTAGCATGACCAACTCCAGCAGCAACTCATCAGTAGCCTGCATTTCAGCTGATACAGGAAACCTTCATCTTTCGAGAGCTATGATCTCAATTTCCCTGCCTCTGTTAGGTGTGGATGAGATTGTTGCTTATTCCCCTGTCACTGGTCATGGAAGCCACAAAAGAAGGCAAAAGCCTGCACAGGTCTTATCAAGCTAGGGTTTCCCTGAGAGCTGAGACATGAGCCAGGCCTTGGAAGAAGTTGAAGAATTGAAATGGGGACAAGGAGAGGAGGAGCTCTCAAATGGTCCACCAAATAATGGGCAAAGAGGCTGGAGAGGTGTTCAGTAAAGAAGACTGCTTGGGATGCAAGCATGAAAGTCTGTCTTTGAATCTGAAGCATCCACGTGAAAAGGCCAGGTAGAGTTTTGTGCCTGTAACCCCAGCACCAGGGGGCAGAGACAGGCAAATCTGAGTCGGGCAAGCTCACTGTCCAGCCAGCCTGGCTGAAAGAGCAAGCTTCGGGTGCAGTGAGAGACTCTGTCTCAAGAAAGTAAGGTGGAGAATGATGGGAAAAGACACCCAATCTCTTCTTGTTCAGCAGGAACACAGTAGCAACACACACACACACACACACACAGAGAGAGAGAGAGAAAGAGAGGGAGGAAGGGAGGAGGGACAGAGAGAAATGAAAGGGACAGAAACAGACTCAAGGAAAGAAAGGAACAATTACCAGAAACAAATTCTGGAGTATGCATGAAAGTGATCCCTGTAGGGAGAGAATGGTGTAGGTTTTCAAGTGCGACAAAAGAGCCAGCTCACAGCTAATGTGATGAAAAGAACAGCAAAGGGCGAGAGGAAGCGTACTACGTTCTGCTGAGGAATGTTTAGTCTGCTCACAGCAGTAGAAATGGTTAATCTTTCATGTGCTCAAATCCCTGATAATTATTAAAAACTTGTCATGATGGGAGAGGAATATGCTCCAAAACAAAGTGTGACAGAGTCTCAAAACTATGAGCAAAGTAAACAGAAGAGACTAAAATGTAAACAGAGGAGTTTTTATGGACATCTGAAAACCATATTTCTATGAAAGGAATTAAGTGTGGTCACGGGGGCTTTTCTTCCTGTTTTCCGCTCTGATTTGCTGCTCTTGGTTCATTCCTCCAGTATATTCTCACTGCTCCTCCAAAATACGAAAATTCATCCTGAAAAACCATTATTAGAGATTGACTCATAGACGACTTGATTTTAGTTAACCTGCTTCAGAGAATGTCTAACTCACAGAAATTCTGTGTGTATTGATTAATTGCTTTTTAGTGGAGGGTAATAAAATCCAATTCAAGTTAACTTAAGCAGGAAAGGTGAATTGACTAAATGAACCCAGCTCATTCATGCAATTTAAAGGCAGAATGGGGGCAGGGACTCATGGAAGGTACTGGAACAAAGAAGCAAAAAGCAATCAAGGTTTCCTCCCTGCCTTGTCTCATCTTCTTTCTACACAAATGCTTCTTCCCTTTCTCTTCGCTTCTCATTCCGGGGGGCAAGCAAATTATCTCTCGGCTTCCTGCTCTTACCTCAGCCCCTTATTATTAACCCTCCAACTCCTCAGGTATTAACCCTCTGATTCAGGAGAACATTCTGAACTGAAACACAGTCTGTTTTTCTCTGTTGCAGAGTCCTAGAGGAGAAAATGTGTGTGCCGTGCTGACTGCATGTCCAGTCCAGCCTGCCTCCTGGTCCCTGTACGCATGGCTTTTATTTCTCTGTCTTTGCATCATGCCCCCTCCCCTCTTTTCCTGGCACGCTTACCATTTGCAGTTTTTAGAAAATGGCCAAGTCCTTTCCCTCCTAAAGGACTTGTGCACTCAATGTTCATATTGACAAAAAAAAATTCTCCCTCACAATGTGGCAATAATTGGCTCATTCTCTCAGATATAGTTCCCCTTCATGTTATGGCCTCCAGGAAGCTTTGCATATTCTACCTTAAATGAGAATTCCTGGCTCATCCACCACATTTATTCCCTATCATCGGAACTTTTTAAATTTCTTCTTTCTCTTTTTTTTTCCTGAGTCAGGGTCTCACTATACATCATTGCCTGGCCTCCAATCCCCACCCTCTTACCTCAGCCTTTTAAGTACTGGGATTACAGACATGTCACCACACCCCACTTATTTAATTTCCATTTTAATAGTCCTCTCAATATGACTGTTCTTCTCCTGTTTGTTCATTTCCTTGGATAATGTCCATTTCCCTTAATTGAGCAGGAACATGCCAAGAACACGGGTAGGTTCCCACCAAACAGCTCTCTCCCCAGGCTGGCTTACTATCAGTGCCTTATGTGGTTCCATTAACCCACTCTCCCTCAGACTGTACTGTCAGGAGCTTCAGGTTTAGATATCTATCTGATAGAAGAATCCTAGGTGGTTTGGATCTTAAATACCCACAAAAAGCATGCATTTGGTGACCCACCTATAGCACTTTTAAGAGCAAAGCAAAGCAAAGCCTAGAAGAAGAAAGTCATATCACTGGGGACATGCCCCTAATGGAGATTTACAAACATGTCACTTTCTCCTTGTTTTCAAGCTGCCATGAGGGGAGAAACATTGCTCTAACACATGATTCCACCATGAAGATTTGCCTCACCAGAGCCTCAAAGCCATGGTGTCAAGAGAACACAGGCTCAAAGCTCTGTGACCAGGGGCCAAGATATGCATTTCCTTCTTTTAGGTTGTTCGGCTTAGAAATTTTGTCACAAGAAAAGAGAGCTGACTAGCTCAAAGCAGCCTCATGGTTCTCACCAGTGTTTTACTCTTGAATGGGATGAGACTCCAGCTGTCTCTAAAACACATGAGTGGGAGTTCACCAGTGAGAGTTTGAGGAGAGGATCCTCACCCCCAACAGTCGTGTAGGAGAAAGCAAGTTATCTTCTATTTCTGGGTGTATTCTGTCCTGTAACACTGGGAACTGTGACCGCCCTCTTTCTGTCAGCCAGGGGATGCCACCAGTGTGGGTAAGTAGGGAAGAGCTGAGAGATAAAGAACCCTGAAATCTTGATGATGTTATTGAAATGCAAACTTAATAAGTTCTGAAATCTACTCTACCACAGAGTTCAAGTTCTCGCTCTCCCTCTCTCTCTCTCTCTCTCTCTCTCTCTCTCTCTCTCTCTCTCCCCCCAAAATTTCATCTGTCATTTTCCAATATGCTTAGAGATACCTGATTGAGAATAGAATTTGGGTAGTATTAGCACAATTTATAAATTTGCCCTATCAGTTAATAGTGGCTGAAGCTTTAGAGACAGAATCTTATAATACAAGCATGATTGCCAGAGGCACCAATTAAATTAAATAGCAAAAGAGAAGGTTTCTAATAAATGGCGCTGAATAACTGTTAGCCATCCAGGAAAAGATGTGAACCTCAACTCCTACCCACTGGATAAACACAAATTGACTTGAGATCGAAACAAATACAAATGTTAAGAGCTAGAACATAGTAAAGATTTTAGAGGAAAATACACAAGGAGTGTGAGCAGAGCCAAACAAAATTTCAAAACCAGAAGAAGAAGCATTGGTAGAATAGACTTTGCGAGAACTGACATTTTAGCTCATGAACGCGTGCCATTGTAAGAACGGATGGTCAAGCCACAGCCTTAGAGGAAACAACTGTAGTACTAAGTCTGTCCAATTTTTCTGAGCATATAGAAAGGATACATAAATAATATTCAAAAACCACTCCAATAAAACTAAAGACGTGAACAGGCATTTCACACAAGAAAACATAGGGGTGATAATGTAATACCACTTCACATTTACTAAAATTTAAAAAGAAACGTCAATAAAAAATGTTTGGAAAATGGAAGCTTCTTGCACACTGTGAGTGGGGTATAAAAGAGTAAAACTACTTGGCGGTGCCTTATAAGCTTAAATGTACAGATAGCTCTATGATAAGGCAGCAATTCCACTCCCAGACAACTCTCCATGAGAAATGGCTGACGAAAGTATTTCTTTAATAAAAGCAACCTCAGTCCCACAAACCAAAAGTTGTCATCCACCCGAATGTTATTCATCAGGAAAATGTTTAAAGAAAATGCTATTGAGCAGAGAAATGAACAAGTAACTGATGAGCACGGTAATGTAGAACAACCCTGGAAACGAGTGTCTAAAAACACAAAAGTTCCTGTCCCCAACACGTCCATATGCAGGAAGGACAAGGGCAAGTGGGACAGATGTATGGGAAGAGACATCAGGAACGTGTTGCCTCAGTGGTAATGTTGGAAAGATTCATTGGAAAGAGATGGAGTATCTTTCTGGGATGATAGAAATATTCTATCCTTTGTTCCTAGTACACACACACACACACACACACACACACACACACACACACACACATATAATCTTACTGACTAGAACTTTTGATATTTGTGCATTTTGTTTTACATGATGAGTGCATGTACACATATACGTGTGCACGTTTGACTTGGGTGTGACCCAAGTCTACCGCTCATAGAATCCCAGTCCTTGTGAATGTGACATACAACAATACTGATGACATTAGGACATATATCACTGTGTTTGCAAAGGCCTGTATTTGATAGTGTTCTCAAACTAAACTGCCTTCTGTTATGGATTGAAGAGCACCTCTCTGTGACATTCTTATGACACATGACGGCATTGGGTTGAAATACTTTTGCTCAAATTCTCTCCTCCTAATATTCCAACCACAAACCTTGGTATGATACCACCAAAATTCACTCCAAGACAGCAGGGTCTATTGGACTTCCTTACAAAGCATAAGTGAGAAGTTGTGGGTGCTCCTGCCCAACGAGGCTGCACCAGAAAGTCTTTACCCAAGAAGGATGATTATTTTTCCATACCCAGACAGATGGAGACCCTTCCTTAGTCTTCCCTAGATTTATACACTAGCCCTGTTCAAAGCCACGTGTACAGGGCAGAATTGACTAGAACCAATGGGTATGGAATCACTGGATACTCTGGTGAGGGTCCGGTGACCCTCCTGCCTGTCCTCCTGTGGGAAAATGTAAACTGTCAACAAGCACAGCTGGAATGAACTTTTCAAGCTTGCACACCTGAACTCCTGCATATGGCGGTTGTTTGGCTCAGAGGATAGTCCTGTACAGGAACTGGTAAGCATGCTGAAGAAAGACGCGAAGGGCACAGTGGAGATAATAGATAGAGCAGAAGAATAGATGTCTAAGAAGTGGCAAATGACAGACAATTTTCCCAGTCATAATCCACATAGACTAAAGGTTCCTCAGGTATTAATACACACTAAATGAAAACAAGATTACCTTATCAAATTAATATGGGAAAGCCGCCTGTTGTATCTTTTCCTCAATATTCACACCGTAGAGCAGCATTTGAAAATTCTGGGGGGAAAATTGTAATATGGGAAACTGTCGATTTTATGTAACTCGGATTTCCCCACAAGCATCTCATTATAATTTTCAATAAACAGCAGAGTTAACTATTTTGGCTCACATTTCTCTAAGTCTTGTTTTTCAAAGAATTTTAATAATGAAAGGGGAAAATGTTCAAAATTTAGCAGTACATAAGTCTGTTAGATAATTAGCCCGTGGCGACAAAGTTCTCATTTTATAACTCTCATATATAGACCTCAAAAATGCAAGGTGATATTCTCCACTGTCGTCTGCTTTCTAGACTTGGCACCCACCTATCTCTGATTGAAGGGGCCATTTCTTCTACTTGGTTTCTCAAAACTGCCTCCTAATATTTGCTTCGTTCCCTACAACTTTTGTAGCTGAATCTTTAGAATACGGTCCACAATGCTCTTTTCAATGTTTCGTTTAGTCAGGCCATAAAACAGATTTTTTTTATAAGTATGTTGGGTTGCAAATATTTTAGCATTTTCCTGAAATATTTGGGCTACTTATGAGACATTATATTGCATTTTTCATACACTATTTGTGTCTTAAGTTTCGTTCTTTCTCTAATTTCGTTAATATTAGTTGAGCACCTACTATGTGGGGCAATTTGGAACACAACACTTCCTGTATATTTGTTGTTTTTGTTGTATTGTGAGACAAGGCTTCACAGACTGACCCGGAACTCACTTCATAGCTAAGAATGACTTCGAGCTCCAGAGATGTGCCCTGTCAACACACCCAGCTTCACTGTCTACTCTGAAAAGCTCCTTCAGAAAAATAGACAAGATTAAAATCAGGACTAGATCTGTCTGCCATCCTTCCATCTACTCATTTTTTTCTTTAAACGTGTCAGACTCGAGATCTATCTCATCTACAGATTTGGCCAGGTTTGTTTTGGCACATACTGCTCTTCCAGAGGACCCAAGTTCTGTTCCCAGCACCCACTTCAGGTAGCTCACAACCACGTGTAACTCTAGCTCAAGGAATTCTGATTCCCTCTTCTGGCCTCTGAATGCATCTGCAAGCATATACACAAACCCACATACAGTCTCATACACATAATTTAAAAATAAAATAAACCTCTCAAATTACTTTTTGAGTAGTAACTTTAAAATGCCATTTAGACACTCAGTTGAGAAGTAGGCAGTACAGATCCAAATCCCTCCAATAGAGACATAAGTGTGAAAACCATTACAATAGACATTTGATTTTTAAGTCATGGAAATAGAGAATAAGAAATAGGAAAAAAAATATCCCAATACGAGCCCAGGGTTCCCACAGCATGTAGAAGAGGGAAAAAAAAGGGGGGTAATGATGAAAGCTTATTTAAAGTAGATAGCCATGTGCACACTAAGCCTAGAAATATATTTCAAGGTACATGTACTTCAAAAGCAAAAGGAGTATTTGTTTAAAGGGGAATCCATAAGTACTTATTTTTATACCCATTGGTTAGTGTGGCTCTCAGCCCTCATC
>CABHPH010105067.1:0-18387 GCA_902168325.1 Peromyscus nudipes
TGAAATTTTAAATTTTTTGTTGTTGTTTTTGTTTTGGTTGTTGCTGTTGTTTTTTCAAGACAGGTTTTCTGTGTAGCCCTGACTGTCCTGGAACTCAATCTGTAGACCAGGCTGGCCTCGAACTCTGGGATCTACCTGCCTCTCCCTCTCGAGTGCTGGGATTAAAGGTGTGTGCCACCACTGCCTAGCTGAAAGCTTAGTTTTAAAAGCTTTGTCAGCATATTCTATCTGGAAAATAATAGCATGTGAACATCTGTCTAGGTCAGTTGCGTTCTGGAAAGGGTTAGGATTTTAAGGCAGCTTCCCTGGTAAATTTCCAGTAACCACCATGAAATGTGAGGTAGTGGAAGAGGTCAAGAGACGGTTTAGAAAATATTCGGGGAGAAGAATCAGAGGTTATCACACATTTGAAAGGAATAATCCTCAAGATTCAAACCTTCGTAATTCTTTTTGTCCATGCACTCCCTTATGAAAACAGTCTGGTTCAAGCAGAAGCCAGCCCATAAAGCTCATGAATAACTCAGATTCTTACACTGGAAAGCAGCCAGTTACCCAGGGACCAAATTCCTGTTTACTTGGAGGGAATGTGGGAGAGCAGCTGCCTGCCAGTAGCTGTGAAGGCAGTAAAAACAGCCAGGGGCTATCACAAGGAGGAAATCACGGGGCTTGTTAATTTATGAACTTCAAGGACAGAGATTAATTAAACACTGGGCAAGGAAACTTCAGATGGTGGCTTTGAACTCAGAGTCTGAGCTGAGAACTCTTTGAGAGTAAACTTTTTGCGTGAAGAGTGTCACACCGCTCTCCCTTAGCTCTTTTTAATAATCAGTATCATTCCATTAATTCCCTACTTAGGAAATGCAAATATATTTCATTGTGATTGCCTGGTCTGGTATAACTGATAAAGGGAAATTCAAAGTGAAAAAAAAGAATTTGGGGTCCACTGCTGAGAATCACAGATAGAATCAGGATGATTGGCTCTGCCTTATTGGTTGTGGATTACCCTAGTGCAGTATCTCAGGGGCTCGAGTCTGCTCTAAAGCTATTCGCCCACATTTAGAACTTGAGGAATTTCCACCAAAGAGGAAAATAAGACCCTCAAACGGATCATCCAGCCTGTATCACAGATGGTGAGAGCAGAGATGAGCCTGCTCTTTAAGAGGTATACACCTTCGCAAATGGTATAGATCATATTTCATCATGTACCCAAATGAAAGTCTTAGGAATAAGTAAAGGAAACACTTTTTAAGACAAGGGATTAACCTAAATTCGTGAATGGCATTCACTGTAGCTCTAAATGACAACTCTGTCACCAATATCTTCTAAGTTATGACAAGAACAGCCATACACCTGGCACAGGAGGCTGTCACTGTGATATCCTTAAGTCCTATGTCACCAGTTTTATAGCTGGGTGGTGTCTTAGTGTTTCGATTGCTGTTATAAAAATAAAAAAAAATTTTAAAAAACCCATGCCCAACCAGGTGTGGTGGCACATGCCTTTAATTTCCACACTCACGAGGCAGAGGCAAGAAGACCTCTGTGAGTTCCAGGCCAGCCTGGTCTACAAAGCGAGTCCAGGACAGCCAGAGCTGTTACACTAAGAAAGCCTGTCTCAAAAAACAAACAACAACAACAAAAAAAAACACCCACTAGGACCAAAAGCAACTCAGGGAGAGAAGCATGTATTTCAGCTTACATTTCTACATCACAGTTGAATACTGCTTACTGGCTTGATCCTTGTGGTTTGCTCAGTATGCTTATAGCACCCAGGACCACCACCCCAGAGTGGCATTGCCCACAGTAGGTTAGGCCCTCCACATCAAACATCAACTGAGGAAATACCACACAGGCTTGTCCACAGGCCAAGCTGGAGGGAACCTTTTTTTTTTTTTTTTCAGTTGACGTTCCCCTTTCCCAAATGGCTCTAGCTTATGCCAAGTTAATATAAAACTAGCCAGGCACAAATGGAGTTTATAAGGAAGCCATCACTGAAATGATTTTCCTTCCTCTTGCTAACATTTTATATCAAGGTTGCAACACATTGGAAAGTTGAAATGTGTGTTCCATATGCCCCATGTTGGAAGACTCTGGGGAAGTTTGCAATGTTTTCTTAGGGAACATGAGAAAGAGCCTGCCAGGTCCAGAACCCAGACACTTTATCCATTAGTACTTGAAATGGAGTCAAACGGAATGCACACAGTGGTGCTGGGAGGTCTGGGTGACTGCAGAAGTTAAATGCATCAATACACTAATGGAAGACAAGCACTCAGCCAACCGTAGAGCTGAAGCCTGGAAAAGGGGCAATCAGATGCCACTTCTTTCTTTCTTTCTTTCTTTCTTTCTTTCTTTCTTTCTTTCTTTCTTTCTTTCTTTCTTTCTCTTTCTTTCTTTCTTTTTTTTGAAATAATAAAGGCTAATTAAGCAACTATTCAAGTCTATATATAGTCTGAGTAATATGTACATTATCCTTCAGATTTTCTCAATGTTTGCTTTTCTTTCTTTTTCTTTTTTTTTTTTTTTTTCATAATTCCCTCCCCTCAAAGGAGGATACTTTCAACATGTCTCCAGATTACAACCAGGAAGAAAAAAATTAGTTTTAGTGAGTTTCCTAAGGAGGAAGCAACAACGTGGTGGATTACGCTTGGGACCCTGTATTTACTTCTCTTGTTCTCCACCTTCCTGGTAACCGTGCCTCCAAAGAAGACTGTAGAACATGGTTACCCCTGTCATGACTTTTAGACACTTCAGACAGCCTAATTTTCCCTTAGAGCCTTTGTGAATGTCATTCAGAATTCATTCACCTTGACTCTTGATGTTGTTAAGCCGTTTGTTTGTGTTTCTAGCTTGTGACGGCCCTTGAAATCAGGAGTTTCACGGACAATGTGTGTGAGAGAGAGATCTCTTACAGCTACCTCTTATGGATAGAGCAAAGAGATAAATAGGGAGAGAAAAAGAAAGATCCAGAGCATGATGTAATGGCCTGGGGAGACAGACTTGAACCTGACCTTGAAACAAGAGACTTCTGGTGACTGGGGAATAGTTTGTATTTGGGGGCAGGGGCTCATTGGAAAACAGTAACTGGTATGTACTAGGACCACAATAAATGTGTTGTTTGGGGGAAAAAATGGATGCATGGATGAATGGATGTGTGTATGCATGCCAAGATGAGTGAGTGCTAGTCATGAGGGACCAGGAGGAACCCAAAGGAAACAGTTCCCCTAAGTCATCATTTTGACAGGAATGGAGTACATTTCCCTACTAGGTTCCCACCACTGGATTCCTTGCAAAGCTCTTAGTGGATAAACTGATTGTGGATGTCAGCTCTTTAATTTCCTTTTGAAATGTGCTTACAGTTCTGCAGGAATCCTTTGCTTTCCTTAAAGACTGAAGGGTAAATATGTTAGCTGAAGATGTAAGAAAATATAAGTTTAGAGTAAAGTGATAGAAACTATTGTGAGAAATACATCAATTTACCTACAGGACATAGCTGTACAAAGAAATGAGCAAGAAACCAACACAGATGAACTAGGGTGAATCAAAGCACAATGGGGCATTGTACTTAAGAAACTTCTACTACCAGATGGTGGTGGCACACACCTTTAAACCCAGTACTAGGAATTCAAAGGCAGGTGGATCTCTGAGTTTGAGGCCAGCCTGGTCTACAGAACGAGTTCCAGGACAGCCAGAACTACACAGAGAAACCCTGTCTCAAAAAAAGTGAAAGCAAAAAAAAAAAAATTAAATAAAATAAAAAAAGAACTTCTACTGTGGGTGTTTGTGGGTGTTGGGCAAAGCACACACTTGGAGACCCTGAAGAACACTCAGTCCTTTCTAAATGCCCAGTCCCTCTGGTCTTTTTTTTATTCCAACAAGTTCGTTCCTTGGCAAGCACACAGCATCTCAGGGACCTGTGGGTTTACTGTTTCGAATTAAATCTGGGATACCATGCAATGTAGTCAACCTTTCTGTGTCTTGGTTTCCTTATCTGTCAATGGAATTACTACATGTGCAGAACTACCTAACATACAGTAGCTCTGTGAATCACCTGACTTCCAAATAGAAATTCCACCCCATCCTTCTGTCCCATTCAGTCAACCACTTAAGCCTTAACCAGAAGCTATACATATTCGACAGAGTTCTTAAATTCAACCTGCCCCAAACGAATTCTCATATTCTTCTCGAAACTTTTCTCCATTGTACATTTTACATTTTCTATAATTTAGAGAGCCAAGTGAATTGGAAGCTCACATTGTGCTCCTAATTTTGATAGAATTCTCAGAGCTTTCTTCCTCTACTCTTAGGGTGAGTAGATTAGAAGTTGGAACACAAGTCCAAAGTCCTGACACAGAATTGTTTGCAAAGAAAACTGCATGCGAAATTTATAACCGAATGGGAGGGAAAATGGGCTGTTTTGAACTTATTTCAGAAGTGTATTTACTTTCTTGTTTATTCATTTGTTTATTTATTCAGTGCTGTTGATTATTTCTTTGTAAATGTTTACATTCCTTTATATACTCCCCAGCACAAATAGTTCTGATTGCCAAATATTTTATGGCATTAAACTTTTTTTTTTCTAATGCTTCTTCATTATGTTTATTGGTACACGTGTTTGGAATGTTTAAATGTTTCATCGTTTAGTGGCAATTAAGAAAGAAATAAACACTAAATCTCCCTCAAGCCACAGCAATAAATCCATAGGTCTCAATGTCAGGAGAAACAATTCTTTCTGCTAACCAAACAAAGCTGAGATTTTTACAACACAGTGATGTCACGGAGTCTTCGGATACAATATGTTTACACTAGAAAGCTGAAATAAACAGGTCCTTCCATATGTAAAAACATTAGTGTCTTACATTTGAAGAAAAATACAAAAAGCTTTTTGTTATTGTGCCGGTGGCCTGTCATACATAATTTCCTCTCACCAGTAGACACACAGATATTGTTTATTATTTTTAGAAATATGTCCATGCCGTGGATGCCAGGCTGTAGCTCACCAAAGCTGGTGCTTTGTGATGGACGTGGAGTACAGTGTTCACCTTGTCTTCCGACATTCCAGAGGCCACCCACATCCACACAGTCAGACTTCTTGGAAAACTGCTCTGGTCATGGCCCAGTGCTCAGTAAGTATTCAGGGGCTTCCCAAGGCTCAAGGCTGCGAGGCAGGAGTGGAAACAGAATCATAAAATAAATGCCTTTCACATGACTGATCTCAGAGCACCACTGGACCTCCATGAGCCAGTAAATGAACGGAAGCCCTGCTCTCTCTTCCCCACCCACCTTTCCTACTTCCAGCTGAAGAGTCCCGTGAGTTTTACTGAAATAGAATCTCCCATTTGACTTTTTTTTTCTTCTGGGATAATTAACATTTACATGTTCTTTAAAAATAATGAAGTTTCCTTTTTCTAGAGGGCTAGCTTTGCAGGTCAAATCCAGCCAAGGCACCCATGTCACTTATGAGCAGCAACCAGTTAATTCAGTAAAAGATTAAAAAGTGGGATGCTAATCCTACATCAAGGAGGTACAGATTAAAACTACATTAACATTCCATTTCACTCCAGTCAGAATGGTCATCGTCAGGAGTACAGATGATAACAAACGCTGGTGTGGATGTGGAGAAGGGGGAAAACACTTTTATAGAAATCGTTAGGAGTTTTCTCAGGAATACCATATGGTCCAACCACACCACTCCTGGGAATATACCCTAAGGACTCTATTTCTTTCTTTCTTTTTTTTTTTTCTTGATTTTTCAAGACAGGGTTTCTCTGTGTAGCTTTGCACCTTTCCTGGAACTCACTCTGTAACCCAGACTGGCCTTGAACTCACAGAGATCCGCCTGGCTCTGCCTCCCAAGTGCTGGGATTAAAGGCATGCGCCACCACCACCTGGCAGGACTCTATTTCTTAATAGAGAAATACTTACATATACATGTACATTGATTCTTAATACAGAAATACTTACATATACATGTTCATTGATGCTCTACTAACAAAAACTAGGAAATGGAATCAACTTAGATGTCTAGAAACTAATGAATGGATAATGAAAATGTGATATATATGAATATATAATATATGTATATGAATATTACTCAGCTGCAAAAAAAAATGAAAACATGAAGTTTGTAAGTAGATGGATGGAGCTAGGAAAAAAAGAAGTATAGAGTGAGGTCACCCAGAAGAAGAAGACAGATTTCACATGTTCTCTGTCTTATGAGGGCCCTAGCTTCAAAACTTTTGTTTTGTTTGTTTAACATGGTTAAATGTGGAACCTAGGAAACTAGAACCATTGGCAGCCTAGGAGATGAATTAAGACTTGGGGGGATAATAGAAATATAGGTGAAATAGGAGTAGATGGGAGAATGCTAGGGGCAGAAGGGCTTGAGCAGGTAGTAGAGTGAGGGGGGTGGGGAAGTGAGGGACCCGGCAAAGGCTTAGCCAAAATGAAGTGGACATGAAGAAGCTACTTGGATATTAGTGATCTTGTAATCCAAGTTAAAAAAAAATACATGTATATTTGTGTGTGTGTGTGTGTGTGTGTGTGTGTAATAAAAAGGGATAGTAGAATGTATGTGATGTCAAATAACAGAGGGAGAATACTGGGCTAATGGTTTAAGTTGGCATGGGGATGGGGGAGTGGGAAAAAGGGTAAGGGTGGTTTAACTAAAACTAAACGTATATGAAGAAGCCTTATGAAACCACACTGGCTCGTAAGCTAACTAACAACATCATTTTAAAACCCAGTTTGAATAGAAGTACTCCACATTAGTGAACAATACTACTCCAAGACGCAATGAGTTATTAAATGGAAAGTCTCAGTGCCAGACATGGCTTACCTCCCTATGAGTCAAGGAAACCCCAGAAGGCTCTAAAACAATACGCTTGCTCATGGTTGCCTACCATAGCTAGATGGTAAGATTCCGCTGAAGACACCGAATGTTTTGTTTGTAGGACACAGAGAAATCAGTCCTGACCTGTTCAGGAAACTCTTCCAGCTAGATAGCCTCCCTGGTGCTGGAAGGTGTTACACGGGCTGCTGGGGGAGAAAGGACATCGATGGCCATACCTAGCACTGGACCTCACATGCTATAATATCAACCTGATAGGCAAGATGTTTCCTCTGCTGCAATAGTGGCAAGACAGTCAGGGGCTGTAACCAACCACTCTCTTGATTGTATCTGAGGTCTGCTCTACAACAGGGGATTCCTGTTTGATACTGTAAACACGGTCAAAAAAAAGCCATGGCTAGGGGAGAACCTATTGTTGTTGTTTTTTTAATAGTCCTGTTGTCAGATTGACTTCTAAATATTTATGTTTATATCCATAGATTTGCATCGCTTCCAACCTTGGTCAGAGAAGCTTCCTATTGCAATGGGTAGTGGTTAATGCAGAAACACATTACTGTTCAAAGTACTCAGCATAAGTGACTGTGATAACAATACCATCTCCCACAGGAGGGGGGCAGAATGAATGTAAGAGGCAGAGGGTGGGGAGGAGGGTTGTGAAATGTTGTTTTCTGCATCTGACAAGGCTATTACATACATGAATTAACAGCAGCTATGGTTACCTACACAAGACCGGCATATGATCAAGCCAGTTAAAAATCCCAGCATGGAGAGGAGAGGGGCTCACAAGGCCCACTCCTAGCTGAGGAGTTATTGACAGTTAATGGTTTGGGGTGAGGGTTGCTTTTCTGGTAGGTTCTCCATGCCTCAGTGAATGGCCCCACTCCTGTACCTGTACAAGCAGCATTAGTTGGATTCATATATGTATATATATATAGAGAGAGAGAGAGAGAACATGAAGTTTAGAGGGAGATATGATGGAGGCAAGGGTCCTGAAGGGAGTTGGAAAGGAGGAGTAAGGGGTGAATATGATTAAGATACATTGTATATATGTATGAAATTTTGAAGGAATAAATTAACCAAACATGATGGAAGCCAGATTCATTTTTTCTCCTTTGGACCTCAGGTGCACACACGGTTGAGTTTACCTTGACCCCATCCCCCACACACTATGACCACAGGCTTCTGCAGAATCCCATCCTCGGCCAGTTTTCTTCCTCTTCATCCTCTCATTCTCACTTCCCTCCTCCTGAGGAGACACCATTCCAACTTCTCTAATGTGGGTCAGATACGGATGCGTCTCAAAAAGCCACAGCACTCTTTTTTCTCTGTACATTCTAATTTACATAAACGATAGGCCATCGCTTGACTTCCCCTTCCCCCTTGACACTGAGCTTTTTCAGATGTGTCCATTTTCCTGTACGCCATGACTTCTAGCTACAACGGAGTACTCTCCTGTGCATTCCCAACCTACTCTTCATCCGTTTTCAAGTAATAGATGCTTGGTTGCCTGCTACTACAGACAAGTGTGGATTCAGTGTTCCAATCGATGAACTCTGGTGGGTTTCCATAAAATAATAGACAACAGCACATGATTTGACTCAATTAGCATGCACAGATCAGGTTTTCCTCTACGCTTAGATTGCTGTTCCAAATGGTTATGCTAGTCAGTTCTTCCTTCAGGAGGATTACTGTGAACAGGATTTGGTATCATATAGCCCTCCACTCTCTATCAATGTCAACTTTAAATCTATAATTCTCAAAGTTAATTACTAATGAAATTGGCAGGCTTTTAAAATACTTGTTAATTATGTCCTTGGGAGAAAAACAAAGCAGTTTATTCAATACAGAATCTTGTATCTGTCGAAGCTGCTTAAGCTAGTTTTCTGCAATGAAAAGTAGATACTGACTCAGTAGTGTTAGTTTCAGTCGCTATAGTAACGTGGTCATGAGATAGTAACTTAAAGAGTGATCCTGACTCCCATCTTCAGAGGCGTCTGTCCATGGCTAGCATGTCTCCACCACTCTGTGGTAAAGTAGAACTTCATGGCGAAGGTTTATGGTGGAACGAAGCTGCTCCCTTCATGGTGACTGGGAAGAAAAAAGGATAAAAGGTGCTACAGTCCAAATATCTCTTTCCAGAGTCCACTACCAGTGGTGTCATTTCCTCCTAGGAAGCCCCACGTCCTAAGGGTTCCGTGGCATCTCAATAGTACCGGAGGCTGGTGATCAAGTCTCTGACCCATGAGCCCTTGAAGGACGAACCAGACCCAAACTCGAGCAACTGTACTCCCATTTACCTCCTAGTTCTTCCATCCTTTTTCATTTTATTTTCCTTTTTTCAAGATTCTCTTCTTCTACACCGTAGAAGTTTGCTGTTTTGTGAATCTCTACCTATGTGATCTTCCTCGGTGACTTGCTCATTTCTCTGGTTTCAACCACCACCCATCTGCTGGGCATTTCCATGCCCATCTCCACCATCCAGATTTCCCTTCTACTTGTTGGTCTGGACTTTTTGTTTGTTTGGTTTGGTTTATTTATTTATTTATTTTGTATTTAAGTTTTTTAGACAATATTTTTTGATCATGTTTTTCCCTCCCCCAATTCTTCCCAGACTCTCCCCACCTCCCTACCTACCAACATAGCTTCATGTTCTCTCTCTCTCTCTCTCTCTCTCTCTCTCTCTCTCTCTCTCCCCCTCAAAAAAGGACAAGCTAACATTAAAGGAAGGAAGGAAGGAAGGAAGGAAGGAAGGAAGGAAGGAAGGAAGGAAGGAAGGAAGGAAAGGAAGGAAGGAAGGAAGGAAGGAAGGAAGGAAGGAAGGAAGGAAAGGAAGGAAGGAAAGGAAGGAAGGAAGGGACTCAGAACAAACAAAAAGCCAATAAGACAAAGGGGGGGAGTCAAAATATATGAAACTAAACAGTTCATTTTGTGTTGGCCAGTTATCCCTGGGCATGGGCATGGGCCATAGTTAGGGTAGGACTCTATGTCCACTTCCCCTTCTAAGTACTGGGACTCTGCCTGACTTGAACCTATACAGTGTCTATGTGTGCTACCACAGTCTCTAGGAGGTCATATGTGCATCAGTCCTATTGTGTCTGGAAGATACTTTTTCCACCACCTCTGACTCTTAAAGTCTTTCTGACCCCTCTTCCCCATAGATCCCTGAGTCTTGAGGGGAGGACTTTGGTAACAACATCCTGCTAAGAGCTGCTGGTAGCAATGGCTTTACCAGAGACCATGGGAGTATACAGCAGGTGACAACTAGGATTTAACAGGTCGACATACCAGGTGAATAATTCTCTGTTGGGGAGCCCTATTTGGCAAAGCCATGGAGTTATTGACTGTTAATGACCAGTTGCTCTTGTCTGTAACTTTCTCATGTGCCATCACTATATCGCCCTAAAAAGAACAGTAGTGGGGTTCTTTCCACAGTCCATTGGTAGTGGGTTTTACATCTTTGGGTGCACATACTGCTGTGGATGGTCAGGAAGATGATTTCTGCTTAAGCCGTATAATTCTGATGATTAGAAATAATATCAGAATATTTTTCTTAACTGACACAGGAAAGTAACAGTGGTCTCAGTTACAAAGACAGACTTTTATACATTTAACTAAAACCTTAGAGGAAATTCAAAACAGACTGGCTGCCCCCTGCAGAGAACACACAAACATAAGTTCCAGGTGTTTATTGCTAAATCAAGATCAGAACTGAAGCAACTTTTGGAGATATAACCCCCTGCAGTAATTCTCTTTCTGCATGTACCCCCAACCACTCAAGGTTTGGCCAACTACAGCTATTGTTAAATCCTGAATTTCAATGTCATTCTCTGTCTGGGAAAGAGTTACATGCTTGGCCGAGCATTACTCACTGACCAGGCAGCACGACCTTCCTAGCCTGAGAAAAACTGTGTGACTTATCATGTGTTATGAGAATGGGTTGGACCCTGAAAATGTAACATATAATTGTCCAGAGTTTGGCTGTAAGAGGAGGAGGAGTAATGAGAAAATGTATGAATGAATGTGTGTGTGCTGAAAAGGAGATGTAGCTAAATTTGAAGGAGTAACATGAGAGAGTGTGCTGAAAGAGTGTGTGTGTGTGTGTGTGTGTGTGTGTATGTGTGTGTGTGTGTGTGTGCTGAAAGAGAGATGTAATGAATATGAAGAAGTGTGAGAGTAAGGTGAGAGAGTGAGTGAATGAGAGTGAATGAATAGAGTGAATGAATGATGCAGTAATGTGTGAAAGAATGTAACAGAGTAGAGAAATATATAGCTATATGTAAAGAGATGTGAGGAGGGCTGTGTAAAGCTATGTAGGGGAGCTGTGTGAAAGAGCTATATGAAAGAGCTGTTGCTATGTAGAGGAGCTATGTAAAGAGCTAGCTGTCAGTGTGTGTTAGAATGTATGTGTGGGTGTGCAGGGGGAGCTGAGGAAAGGGAATGAGTAGCTAGGCAGGAAAGAGAGCAAGAGAGATGGCCAGAAAGAGATTCTGAGATGTATGTATGTAAAGAGAGATACATAGCTGTATGTACAGAGATAGCTGTGTGGAGCAAGAGAGATTTTCAGAAAAAGATTTTTTTTAAGATGAAGTAAAAGAGAAAATTACCATAAGAAAGCATGTGTGTTTCTTAATTTACCTGTCAGATAGATAGAAACTTATTTCTAAATACCCTCAGATAAAAAAGTTTCCTAAAGTCCCGCTACTCTGAGATCTTCTTTTCACAATCCTGGAGCAATTCTCAGGGACTGGCCTCCCCTGGACTGCATTAACATCCCATTCAGGACGGAGTGCTCCTAAGGTGTCTCACTCTGCACATTGTCCAGTTGGTGCGGATCTGTGTTGATTTCTGTCTATTGCAAGAATAAGCTTCTCTGGTGAGGGTTGAGTGGTCTGTGGATACAGCAACATGTCATTAGGAGTCATTTTGTTGCTGTGTTTATTTAGTAAAATAATAGTAGGCTGTCCCCTAGGCCCACGCCCCATCTGGTCTCAGGTTCTTTACCACTTTAATGGTGTTAGGTATGGATTCCATCTTGTTTTAGATTTTTAAGTGCTTATTGGGTATATTCTTCTAGGTGATTCCAAAGCTCTCAAACTAAGAGTAGCCCAAGTTGAATTTATTATCTTTAACATAAATTATACTCTAGCTACCCCCTCTTGCTATTTCAAGGAATAGATAATCTCATAATGATTTCTTAAAACATTGTATTGGCCAGTTTTATGTCAACTTGACACAAGCTAGAGTCATTTGGAAAGAAGGAACCTCAACTGAGAAAAGTTTGGTTTGTGGGAAAGTCTATGAGGGTATTTTCTTGATTGATGTGAGAGGGCCTAGCTTCCTGTGGAGCACCACTCTTGGGCTGGTGGTCCTGGGTGCCATAAGAAATCAGGCTGAGCAAGCAAGCCAGTAAGCAACACCCCTGCATAGCCTCTGCATCAGTTCCTGCATCAGGTTCCTGCTTTGAGTTCCTGTCCTGACTTCCTTTGGTGATGTACTATAATGTGAAAGTGTAAGCAAAATAAACCCTCTCCTCCCCAAGCTGTTTTTGGTTGTGGTGTTTTATCACAGAAATAGGAACTCAAAGGCATATGTTAATCTGGGGTCCTTCGAGATTCTTTGCCTTTCCCTTCACAATGCATTCAATCTCCGTGCCCTTGTATCTGTGGTCTCTAAATAGCCTTCTAAATCATTCTTCCTCTGTATCAGCTCTAATAAGTGCCTTAAGTTTTGCTATCTCTTTAAAAAGTAACTTTATTATATTTTATCTGTATGGGTGTTTTAGCCACACGCATGTCTGTGTACACATGTGTACCTTGTGCCTGGTACCTGTGAAGACCCAGAAGAGAACATTGGATCTCCTGGAACTGGAGTTACAGATGGTTGTGAGCACTGGGAATTGAACCTGGGTCCTCTGCAAGAGTTGCCAATGCTCTTAACCACTGAGCCATCTCTCCAGCCCCATTTTGTTCATTTGTTGGTTGGTTTTGTTTTGTTGTTGTTGTTGTTTGTTTTTTGTTTTGGCTTGTTTGTGTTTGGTTTGGCTTGGTTTTATGAGATAGGGTTTCTCTGTGTAGCCCTGGCTATTCTAGGTCTTCCGCCTCCCAAATGCTAGGATTAAAGACATGTGATAACACTGCCCTGCTCAACTCCCAAGTTTTGCCATCTCCTATCCAAGATAGTTTAACGGCTACCTGACTGTTATTACTTTCTTACTTACCTCCTCCTCCTCAAGTTTATCTTCCATATGGTGGACACATTTTTGAATACAGATTTGATCATCTTAGTTCCTAAAATATTTCCCCTTATCCCCTCATCTGTGGACAGCCATGAATCTTTTCTCAGAGGAAAGAAGAGCCACTTGTAATAAAATGGTGAACCTTCCCCATACTTTCAAGTCTCAGGATGCTACTACATCTGTTGCTTCAATGACCAGATAGCTTATTCTGTTTTCTGTTACCTTGATTTAATACCACACACTAGTAAGTTATAAGGAAAAGAAACTTGCTTTTCCCACCCTTGTGAAGGCTAGAAGTTTGAGATGTTCAATACTTCTGATGAAGTCCTTGTTGCTTGTGCAGGGTCTCTGATGAGAGCCAGGCTTCATTGGGAGTAAAATAATAACAAGGGCTGAGAGTCCTAGCGTGGATCTCCTCTCTTCATAGAAAAATCCATCATCCTGTTGAACTAGGGCCTGTTCCACCTTTATTCTGCCTAATGTAATCCTCAAAGGTCCTCCCGCCAATACCACCGTCTGAGTTTCTACCTTGTTACTATTTATTATCTCACAGCAGAGATTAAATCTCAACAGGAGTTTTGATAGGAATATTCATTCCACAGCAGCAGAACCCTGAGAGGGAGGCTTGGTCAAACTCGCTCAGAGTATAAATGGCAAATTAACCAAAGCCAAAAGATATTAACAGTAAACCAGAAATAAGATGTCTTAAAAACCAATTATGTGGCCTGGCGGTGGTGGCGCACACCTTTAATCCCAGCACTTGGGAGGCAGAGGCAGGGGGATCTTTGTGAGTTCGAGGCCAGCCTGGTCTACAGAGCGAGATCCAGGAAAGGCACAAAACTACACAGAGAAACCCTGTCTTGAAAAAAAAAAAACAACAAAAAAAACAAAACAACAACAACAACAAAAAAACAATTATGAGTGTCCAATCCAAAGGGACGGTGGTAGTATTGGAGCTGAAGCTATAGCTATAACGATTACCCTTGGTGCCAATCAGCCAAAGCACACGGAGAGCAAGGAGTCTAAAGCCAACACCTCAGGCAACTCCCGGTGCCCCACAGCTGGGCTCTATGGTGTGGTTATCAGGCTTGTGGCTACTGGGAAAGATCATGAAAAATGAGTCACAGCCCAGAGTAACACTTTACACAGAGTGAATTTAAGTGAAACCAATATTGTATCTCTCTGTAAGACAGAGAAATACTAAAGCTTAGTTAATCTGGGAGCTCCGGTCTGATATGGAGTGATATTAAGGACAAATGTAGTGTGAAAAGAAGTTCTCTTCTATTCAGAAATGGGGAACCAACAGTTCAAATCAAATGACCACTTCCATACTTACTTCTCCATTCTTAGAAACTTGAATAACACTTGAGTTAGTCAAGTATCATATACCATATATTGGCTTTCACAACAACATTGTTTCAACTAGAATAGGGGTAGCCCAGTCTAAAGTTTAAGATCTCCAAAAAGTATCTCAAACTCTAGAATTAAGCATGATATCATTTTAAAAGGAAAAAAAAAAACGTTAGCATCAACCTCCAGATTTATAATAATTACATATCGGTTGGGATTCCATCTTGCCCCTCCAAAAAAGTAGACTTAATACAATATTGGCTTATACAAATCAAGAACCTACTCCTTCCTCATAGATGAGAAAAACCTAGAGGTAGAATACTTAGGATTGGTGTGGCGCTCCGGGGTCCAAGGGACGAGACTGCTATTCACAAGCTCACGTCTTTGTCCATTCTTGGGAAAATAAAGGATTTGTGCATGTTTGCCCCTGGTCCACTGGCCAGAGCTTAGGCATGTGGCCATGCATTGCTGCAAATCAAGACAGAAAACACAGTCTTCATTCTCAGCAGGTTTAAAAACCCCAGCTCGGGGTTTCTATTGCTAAGGAGGGAAGAAATACGGAAGGACAACTTAAAAATGTCGTCTCTGTGTACCTCAATCTCATCCCACAAATGTCACCAAATTTACTCTCCTTCTTTCTACGTTCCTTCAGAATTAAAGAGAATAGAATCAAATTCCTTTCTGCAATAAAACTATGATGTACGAAAATCATGACACACCATACTTTTCAGTGTGTTTCATTAAGTGAATATGGACTTTAACAGTAGCGCAATATAAACTTTCCAAAACTGAATATTAAGAAAAAACTCCAAAAAAGCACAGTTTCATATGGCATACAATACATAAATAGAAAAAAACATGGCAAAGAAATCAAGGAACGGAGCTCAAAAGACTTCTCCAGAAAGATTCATTGGCAGACTCAAGCTACAAATTCCAATTTGCAGAAGCATGGCAGAGAACCTCCCATTTTTATTCTTTTCTAAGTGTCTTCTGGACTCCCCTCCTCAGACTGTTTCTCTCTCACCGCCACAGCCGTTACTGTCCACTTCAGTTGCAAGCAGCTCCTTGAATAACTTGAATATGATTTATGGAAAATGTGTGTGACTCTTTCAACGTATGGGCTGTTCTGAGTGTTCCCTGTGGGCCCCCTTTCCATCTCTCTGCTGTGCTGCCATGGGAGGCAAAGGGCTTGTGTGGAAATGGGTCATGGGCTTCAAGATACAAAATTTGGAGTGGTAAGACCCTTGCACAAATATTTGAATACAAAAACCCATCAGTACCTACCTAACTGTGGAATGTAAAGGAAAATTATGATCATCTTAACGTAGTCAACCACATGTCTCTGGTAGAAACTTCTTTGTCAGATTTCAATCAAAAGGACGCTGAATCTCCTTTATAGGGCCAATGGATTGATTGCTTTCTAAGCAGGGCGCCCAGGTTTTCCTTTCAGGAATCACTGCTCACTCTGAACTATGCTTCTTAGGTCTTAGCCCAAGGTTTTTAGTTCTACTTTCAAAAGACCAAGCTGAGAGAAGCAACGTCTTCTCACGATTAGCATGATTTCTCAGTATCAACACAGCACAGAGACTGAACACTGGATGCCTGGGGATGCTGGTCCACTTCAGTGGTTTTCTTGCTGGTCTTGTTGTAGTTGTTTTAGATCACAGACATGTGCTCAGTCGCCACATCTAAAACATTGATTCTAGTATTTCTGGGTAAGCCTCCACCATACCCATATATTACGGACGTGTGAACAGACTGCAAGGCTTTGCGTGAAGCTCACAGCACCAATTCTACAGTTTAAGGGAGAGTTTGGCACCTAAGCCTCAACTCTGCCCAGTGGCGATGTTCCAGCAACTCCGAAACTGGAAAAGGATCCTCTTTGACTCTTGTAAAGCTTCAAACCTGATTTCAAAACTCTACTCTACCAAGAGCTACTGTTAGGGGCTTTCTAAACGTGTTTAGTTACAAAAAGTAAAATTACATAGATATTGTTTTCCCCAATATAAGAACCCATACTGAAATTATTTCATGTTTTTGTTGACTTTTGTTGTTAAATGTAGTTTTTTAAAGGGGTATTTGTATATTAGTTAGACTTGTAACTTAGAGTGTATGACCTAGATGGGACCAAAAAGAAGGCATATGAGGCCATGCATGTGAGGCTGGCTATGGAACTGACTTGAATACATTTTCTTCTATAAGAATCTACATGAACAATTTGCCTCCAAAGAAGAAAAGGACTTCGAAGTAATTTTCCTGAGGACAGGGCACCCAAAGCTAGTAAGTTTTCACATAGTTGGGGTAAAGGACATGTAATTACTAAGTCAGTGTGCTACGATTAGGGATAGGCATGTCCCAGTGTCCCACCTCTCTTCTTAGGAATGGCAGCTTTGTGAACCAAGACAGTCTTTACAACACGTGGGAGAAAGTTAGAGACTAGCTACACAGAACTTGGACAGCGAGAAAGCTAAGTGATACTAAAGGAAGACACCAAATGTGTTAGAAAGACTGCCCCTAAAAAGGACATCATAGCAGAGACAGAATGACCTCAGGATGCTGTTAAAATATTGTAATGGAATGGGAAAGTTCCAGAGGGTCTGTGGACAAGCAAGAGACGAATAGCTTCTCCTCCAACTAGAGAGAGAGAAGAGATAGAGTTTGGTTGCCAGCAGTTAAGGATCATCAACAAAGGTACAAACATCTACCTGGCTTTTTGTTCATTGCTTTTCATTTTGTTTGGACAAATGCCATTAAAAGTAATAACCATGTCCTTTAATTCTGACAAACACATATCGCTAAGCTAGCGAAAGCTATCTAGTTCTGCACTAGTGTTAAAGTGAGCGACTCTACAATACGATCTGTACTCCGCTCTTGGAGGCAAAGTACATGGAGTACCCACTGGGGCGTCTCTCACCTGGTCATCAGTCCCGTAAAAAGACAGCAGATAATAAATAGTAAGTCAAAAGTAGCACTGGTAGACTCACCAAAAATATATTTTGTGTTTGCACTATGGTTTTTCCCTGTTTCTCGAATTCATACCGTCACTAGCAAAGAAATGAACACTTAAGTAACAGAGAGTTAATTTTTTAAATTAATGTCTAGGGTGACCTTGGAAACTTTAATAACAAGCTTGGGGTTTCTTTTTGAGAAATAAACGTATTTATAATTATTGTGAACTCCCTTTGTAAGCTGATGAAAACATGTTTTGCTTTTCCAGGTGAACAATGGATCATCAGCAATCCTCAATTGCAATCATTTTAGCAACGGAATGAAGGCATAAGCAATTATTGAGGAATTAGCAGGTAGGATAAATTTTCTTTCATCGAAGTCATTATTGCTTCAGAAGAGAGAAAGCAGATAAAATACAACAATAATTATTACAGGTAATAAGAGGAGGAATTATGTCTGAGAAATGACTGTTTCAGGCAGATGAGTCCATTTGAACAATCAATAACATTTCAACACTCCTTTTATACGAGATTTTGTGCTTACAGTTTGTGGTTAGAGTTCTTTCCACACCGAAGGATTCATCTTATTGGTTCTCTGGAGAAGTACAGGAGTTGAAATAGAAGAACTAAAGTGCTTGTGCATCGTCATCGACCAAGAGGGCCTGTCAAGTCACCTTGTGCATGTAATCAATCTTCCACATAAACACATCCTTAACATAGTACATTCCTATAGATTCAAAATAGCTAATGAAATCATCAAGTTACTTTTGTGAGAATTGCTTCAGATGATTAAAATATCAATTTGCTTCTGATTGGAATCCAGACAACTTGCTATCAAAACAGTAGCCAGTTTTGTTTGTTTGCTTGGTTTTCGTTCATTTTTGTTTGTCTCTCTTTTTGAGACAGGCTCTCACCCTGTATCTCAGGCTAGCCTTGAATTCAAAGCAATCCTCCTGCCTCAGCTTTGTGAGTATTTTTTTCTTTTTTTTCTTTTTTTCTTTTTTTTTTTT